>BQNB010016794.1:3616-41116 GCA_026074375.1 Tanacetum coccineum | reverse complement strand
TCTAGCTTTGACCAAAACCCAATGATACTTTGGAATTGCCGACCGATCGTTGTCGACTCCAATACGGCTTCGCGAGGATGTTTTCATGAAAGTTGAAACGTTATTCTTTCCTGCCGATTTTGTGGTCGTTGATTACGTTGCCGATCCTCGGGTTCCCCTAATCTTAGGAAGACGTTTCTTGAGGACGACACATGCCTTGATAGACGTTCACGGTGAACAAATGACCCTTAGACATGATGACCAATCCGTGACCTTCAAAGTTGGTGATACTAAAACTTTCTCCTACAATATCATTGAATCGGTTAACCGAGTCGATGTTATTGACATTGCTTGTGAAGAATATGTTCAAGAAGTACTTGAAATTTCTGAAAGTGGCAATCCCACTTCTACTTCGGACCTTATGATCGATTCTCGCTCTCCATCTTTCACTCCCTTCGGAGGAAGTGATTTTCTAATAGAAGAGATCGATGAATTTCTTGAACATGATGATTCAATACCACCAGGTGTTGACGGCATCTATGATTCTGAGGGAGATACTGTTTACCTTGAGGAATTGTTAAGTGTGATCAATAGTGACCCAAATCTCCCCCTGTTACCAGTTTGTGAAATCAATGTGCCTGATAAGATTAAATCTTCATGTGAAGATCCTCCCGACCTTGAACTCAAAGACTTACCATCCCATCTTGAGTATGCGTTTTTGGAGGGTGATGACAAATTATCCCGTCAATAATCGCTAAAAACTTGAAAGATGAGGATAAAACTGCTCTGATCAAGGTTCTTAAGTCACACAAACATGCCATAGCTTGGAAGATTTCTGTAATTAAGGGATAAATCGCATTTTGCACCATAGTTTTGATGGGGAGTTGCATAAAACCCGTAGTTCAACATCAAAGAAGAGTTAACCCCAAAATCCATAAGGTTATTAAGCAAGAAGTTATCAAACTTCTTGATGCCGGGTTAATTTACCCTATCTCTGACAGTCCCTAGGTAAGCCCGGTTCATTGTGTCCCTAAGAAGGGAGGCATAACCGTGGTAAAAAATGCAGAAAATGAGTTAATACCCACTAGGTTGGTTACGGGATGGCGAGTTTGCATCGATTATCGAAAACTCAATGATGCAACTCGTAAAGACCATTTTCCGTTGCCATTTATGGATCAGATGCTTGAAAGATTAGCCGGAAATGAGTACTATGGCTTTTTGGACGGATTCTCCGGCTGTTTTTAGATCCCGATTGACCCACTTGATCAAGAGAAGACTACCTTCACTTGCCCTTATGGGACATTTGCCTATCGTCGCATGCCTTTTGGGTTATGCAATGCACCGGGCACGTTCCAAAGATGTATGGTTGCAATCTTTCACGATATGATTGAAAAAACCATGGAAGTCTTCATGGATGATTTCTCAGTTTTCGATGATTCTTTCTCCTCTTGCCTTTCCCATTTAGACAAAATGCTCCAAAGGTGTGAAGACACCAATCTTATGCTAAATTGGGAAAAATGCCACTTTATGGTCAAGGAAGGCATAGTCCTTGGCCATAAGATTTCTAAGTCCGGGATTGAGGTTGATAAGGAAAAAGTTGATGTCATTGCAAAATTGCCTCATCTCACTACCGTGAAGGGTATTCGCAGTTTTCTCGGTCACGCCGGATTCTACCAACGATTTATTCAGGATTTTTCCAAAATCGCCTGGACGATTACCCACCTCCTTGAAAAAGAAACTCCGTTTATCTTCTCGAAGGAATGCATCGAAGCATTTGAAACCCTTAAGATGAAGTTAACCCAGGCTCCAATTCTAGTTGCTCCCGATTGGGACTTGCCCTTTGAAATCATGTGTGATGCAAGTTATTTGGGTGTTGGGGCAGTCCTAGGACAACGTAAGACCAAGCACTTCCAGCTGATACACAACTTTTGCAAGCATAACTAGAGATCCGAGGCTCAGCACATTACACTACAACGGAAAGGTATGTACTTGACGTTGTGTATGCGTTCGAGAATTTGCGGCCATATCCTGTCTTCGTCCAAAAGCATTGTGTATCGGTCATTCGGCTCTCTAAGTTCCGCTTGCTAAGCTGGATGCTATTAAGACTAGATTGCTACGGTGGTCTTTAGCGGCTCCAAGTATTTGTTGTCGGTTTCCTGTGATAAAAAGGTAGCAGAAATATCGCCGCCGACTCCTTTCTAGAAGGGGTGTAAAAATCCCCATCAAGTGAGCTCGAGAAAGGAAATTATGGAAAACATTTCTCCGAGACAACTTAGGATGGTTACTTTTTTTCCGTGGTGTGATAATTGCCGTGGTTTTCGATTTGCAAAATTCCATTGCGAGGAATATTTTCGTGATCAAAGGATGTCGTCCCAGCAATAAGAAAGTTTCTTTAAAGACGTCCAAACATATCTTTTGGGATGGGACCCCTTCTTGTTTAAGATATGTGCGTATCATGTGATCGCAGGGTGTGTAAGGAAAGGAAGCTTCGACATCCTCGAAGGCTTGCCTTAATCGACCTCGGGGGGATTTCGATGGTCATTTCTCACTGCCAAAAAGGTCTTTGATGCCGTTTCTTTCTGGCCTTACGGTGATTACAAAGATGCCCACGAGTTGGTTAAAAACTACGACTCATGCTAGCGTCAAGGCAAAATTTCGCAACGTGATGAGATGCCACAAAACTCTATCCAAGTTTGCGAAATCATTGACATTTGGGGCATTGACTTTATGGGGTCATTCCCGTCTTCAAGAGGGAACAAATATATACTCGTGGCAGTCGATTACTTGTCGAAATGGGTTGAAGTAAAAGCGCTCCCCACCAACGACGCCGCTTGTTTGCAAATTTCTCAAATCTCTCTTTGCCAGATTCGGTGCCCCTCGTGCAATCATAAGTGATCCCGGAACCCATTTTTGCAATGACTAGTTTGCAAAGGTTATGCTTAAATACGGAGTCACTCATCGTCTCTCCACCGCGTATCACCCACAAACAAGTGGGCAAGTCGAGGTATCGAATCGTGGTTTGAAACGAATTCTTGAAAGGACCGTGGGCGAAAATCGTGCCTCTTGGTCGGACAAACTGGATGACGCTCTCTGGGCCTTCCATATAGCTTACAAAACACCCATCGGGTGCACTCTGTACAAGATTGTATATGGAAAGGCATGTCATCTACCGGTTGAGTTGGATCACAAAGCTTACTGGGCCCTTAAGCATACAAACTTTGATATCAAAACCGCGGGTGGTCACAGAAAAGTTCAGCTCAACGAACTTAATGAACTTCGTGATCACGCCTATGAAAACTCTTTGATCTATAAAGAAAAAACAAAGAGAATCCATGAGTCCAAGATCAAAAATCGCGTTTACAATGTCGGTGATCGAGTCCTCCTCTTTAACTCTAAATTAAAGATTTTCTCAGGCAAGCTTAAGACCCGCTGGAGTGGACCATTCATTATAACCCAAGTTATTCCATATGGCACTGTCGAGTTATCCCAAAACTCCGGGCCAAATTTCAAAGTGAATGGTCATCGTTTAAAGCACTACTTTGGAGGTGACGTACCACAATTTGTAGTCCCAGATCTCCAGACGTTCCTTATGGACCAATAAATTTGGGGATCGGGTCAAGCATAGCGACCTTAAACAAGCGCTTCGTGGGAGGCACTCCATGCTTATCAGTAGTAGTAATGAATAAGTGTTTTTGTGTGAGGAGGCTTACCTCTTCCATTACCCGTGTTTTGTCCATATTTTGTGTTTTGTGTTGTATGTCCAGGATTTCCCGGATTGTGAAGACTCTCGTGCTCGCAGTTTTGCCTTCGGAGTTTCACATCCTCAGCTTCATTTTGGGAATCCGATATCCAAACTAATCTACTAACGTTTTATCTTTTGGCACACTTAATAAACGGCCTTAGATTTACGTAGGTACCCCTTTCAAAATATCGAGGATGATGTTTAGTTCTAGTATGGGGGGAATCTTCGATTTGATTTTGCCTGCAGCCGTTGTTGTCACGTAGTCCCGTTTTTACCACCAAAATTTTTGCAAAAATACCAAAAAAAAATGAAAAAATTTAAAAATTTTCAAAAAAAAAAAAGTGTTTTGTCACAGTTTTGACTTTCCCAATGGGTAAAATGAGAATAAATTTTGACTCGATCGGCCGTGTTGAGCCCTAGCTTTGTTCCTTAACCATTTAATAAACGAAAGTTTATTAGGATAAGCATTCGCGAATCCTTTTATTAGGGATTTTAAATTTGCGAAGAACGAGAAATGATAAACAAGGATTATTTGGAAATCTTAAAAGCTTATAAGTGTAACTTGTCGTTTTTTCTCCCAGAAACTCTTAACCTCACTAATAAACGTGCTTAATTTTGCCTTAACTTTAAACCGACATTTTCTAAAAAGAAGCTCTTTTGGAAACGGAAATATTCATCTTAGTTCAGCTTTATACTTGAGTTTCTAAAACAAAATTTTCTCTATTACGGAAAATATGTTGCAAAAAAAAAGAAAATGAAAAATGATGAAAAAATGAAAAAAATAAATAATATAAACTGTGGGCTGATAAAGGTTTACTGCATCTTACCGGCTCACAGCCGATGTTGCAGTCTTCAAAACAAGGCCCATAGTGAGATAATAAATGCCAAAGTGCATCTGTAAGTATTATCAATAATAAATCATCATCAGACTAAGTCACTACATCTTGTCGGAGGCGTGGCCGATGTTGTAGTCATGTAAATGATGACGGTAGTATAGTATATAGCAATAAATGAAAATTTAATGGTTAAGATTTCTTTTTCTAAAATCAAGTATAATTTTGAACTAAAAATAACTTGCTTTAAGACTTCAAAAGTTGTTGGTTGCCGTTGGTAGATTATTTCGATTAAGTATTCTCCGTGGGGTGTCAAAAACCTGGGCACTTAGCTGGGGTTTAAACTAAGACACCTATCCTTAGCCATATTAGGAAGAAGGTGTTGATGTGATTTCCCACTACGCTAGCAACGGGGTGGGTTTTCAAACTAAGAACACCGGTCGTTGGTTGTGATATCCTACTAGGGAGCGAGGCCTAGGTAGGTGTTCAAACTAAGCAACGCATTCCTAGCTTTAAGAACTTATGATTATGATGATGAAGATGTTGCAAAAAGTTCTACAGTTAAAATTTCGTTCTTTAAAATCAAGTTACAAGGACCTAATAAGTTGTTGCTTTGAGTCATGATTCATCTTGAATTACGACTATGGAAATAAGTTGATCTATGGTTGAGTTGAAATGAGTACACACATTTAAATCATATATCCATGTTGGGAGTTAAAAGTTCACAAGTCATAAGTATGAGTGCTTAACATTTAGACTTATATTGACAAATGATCTTGTTTAATTGCTTGGTTTGGAACTAGTGAAAAATCGGGGACGATGAATTTATCCGTCAGGACATCCGTAGATTATTCTATGGGCGCTTCTCATTCTATGATCCCAATGTTGATAAAATAAAGGAAGTCAAACAGGTAGTTAAGAAAAGAAAAAGGAAAATCCAAAAATATTAGGGATAGTTAGTGTACATATAAAAAATGGTGAAAACGGGACTTGTCGAAGCTATTGATTCTTTAGTTCCCCTTGACGAACACTTAGCTACTTTTCGAGGTTATTAGTCGAGGGGGATTAAGATTCTTGGTTTCTTGAGTGTTTACTTCATAACATTGCGTGAGGACACGGCAATACCTTAGTATGGGGGATTTTGGTATGTGCTTAATTACACATACCATTTTCCATTAAAAACGGACTTAAATGACTAAAAACGTACCAAAAATACATTGTATTTGTATGTTTTGCATTTGTATTGTGCAGGAAACGGATATCACACAAAGGACAAAAAGAAAGCCAAAAACAAACAAAACCGAGCACGGAATGGAAAAGACAAAGTCAAATCAAAGCCAAAGTCAGTCAAAGTCAAAAAGTCAACCTCGTCAAAGTCAAAAGTCAACCAAATGAAGAAAATACAACTTGAGGGACTAAAATTGCCAAACCTCAAGTTGTATTACAAGAATAAAAAGACAAGGGCCGAAATTTGCAATAAAGATATATGAGATGAGGGACCAAAACTGCCAACTTGCCCAAAACCATTTTTCCCGCCCAACAAAACCCCAGATACAACTCACGGGTGTCTTCCTACCCTTTTACCCTGCAACCTCTACAACCCCTTGGGTAAGACATCTCCCCCTCCTCCACTATCTTCCCCCAGCTTTATAATTGCCATGTTGGCAATCCTTCACCATTTTCAAGTAATTTCAATGGCTAGATTGACTCAAAAAGAAGCACAAGAAGACTGAATGGCTGAGATTACTCTTATCAAGTCCCTCACACAACAAAAACTCATCTTCCATCTCTTTTACCCTGCACACCATTTACACAAGGGATCTTCCCATCTCCCTATCTCCACTAACCCCCATCACATGATGTATTGCCACCTTGGAAATCCGTGGGCACCATAAGACAAATGAAGGGCTCGGATCAAAAGTTTTGGGAAGCACAAGTTGGTTTAATGGCTGGGATCACTTCTTGGTTTTCCTCTCACCAAAGAAACACAAAGAAGCACAAAGCAATGACCTTGGAGGGCTATAAATATGAAGACCAAGTCACATAGAAAGATAGTTTTTAGTTTTTTAATCTAGTGTAATTCTTAGTGTAATGTAACTTTAAAATGTCCTAAGTTATTTCTCATTTGTTATCCTTTCAATTCCAACTTGTACTCTTTTTATATTAATGCAAATGTTTCAAAGTTACAAGTTAATTCAAATCATCTCTTTTAAGATTATTGCACTCTGTTAAATTCCCTGTTAACCAGTGATTTCTGTAAACTCCTTTAAGCTCATATTAAGCTGTCTTATTAATAAAATCCTTTATCAAAGTCTTTGCAAGTTACTGTTTTTATTTATCAAGAAATTGTTTCAAGCAAGTAAGGGGCATGGTACATTGTGGAAGGCCATGGTTATAGAGCCTCATGGGAGGCATTTAGGTGGTTCATGATTGCTGAGATTAAGAAAAGAAGTCCTAAGGAACTTGTAAGTTCCTTAAATTCAATTTCTTTCTTAATCACTGTAGCATTGCTTATTTGAGTTTTTACTGCTTATTGTTCCTAATTTCCTGCTTCCATTTACTTATTCATATTGCCTTAAGTTAGTTAAAGAAGCCTGCATTATTTTAATTTTCTTGTTTTATTGTTTTCATATAAGTATGTCCTTAAAGCTCATTTCTGTTAGATTCATTTCCTGCTTATAGTAGTTTATTTCTTGTTTTAATTTGTCCACTAAGTTCTTATTAAGTCATTTAATATCTGGGATTAAGGGGTTGTTCATAAAAACTTTGGGTCAAGCCTAAAAGTGTTGTTTTAAGATTTTAAGGGGGTGTTTGGTTTAAGGTTGAAAACGGGCCAAAAGTGGTGTTAAACCACTTTGGGTGATAAGCCACTTTTGAACATCTTAATTTAAGTGTTTTTATATGTTTTTCAAAGTTTTCAGAGTTTAATAATAGATTTTAAGTCATTTTCTAATAAAAGTGTAAATCTGAGTTTCTCAATGCTTTTCAAATGGGTTGTTCTTGATGATTGTTAAAAAGTCTGCCTAGGATCCTGTTCTTGTTTCCCTTTAGAGTAGAATGCAGTAGCAATAGTTCAAGTTGAGTGTTCATTGGCATTTTATCTTTCTGTCAAAAATTTTCTAGTTTAACAAAGTCATAAATTCAGCAGTTGATAATCATAAGCTCCCATTAGTTGTTGTTCCTTACTCTTGTTCTATAAGCTCATTAGACATCCTTAATTATCTGTTTCAACTTATTTTTGGATTTGAAAGTCTTTTAGCAGCTTAATTTTTAGGCTAAAAGTGAGCTTTTGGCTGTTTAGCAAGCAACCTTAAGCTCAAAAGCTCAATTAGCTTATTTGAGCTTGTGGCTCATTGCTTTTCCTTATTTCTTATTGCATTAGGTATGTTAAACTAGTTTAGAAAGCTTTTTAGGAAATTTAGCTTATTTTGAGTTTTTTAGAGCTTATTTTCAAATCTGCCAAAAAAAGGTGCCCTGGTGCTTAAGCCCTTTTTGACAGCTTCTTTAAGCTGTCCAAAAGCTTACCATTTTCCTTCTAAAAGGCAATTTTTAAGTGGCTTCTAATATGAGTGAGTATTGCCTTTAAGCCCCTATAAGCTCAGCCATTGGGTCCCACTCTAAGGGCTTAAAAATAAGCCCTAAAAGTGCCCCAAGGGCCTTTTTTTGGCCTGCAACCCTAAAGGTGAAAAAAAAAAATGGAAGCGCCCCTTTTGCTTATAGGCATATTTGGCTTTTCTGGATTTATGCCTGATTTATCTTTGCTTATTTAGTGTTAGCTTATACTTAGGATTAGCTATTTTGTTTGTTTTGTAGCTTATTTAATCCCAAAAGCCTAACACTTAGCTTATTTCCTTACTTAGAGTAAAAAAGGGTTTTCTGCCACTTTAGGTGCTAATTTGAGGGCTTATTTGTGTTTCAAAGCAATAAGTCTTTAGGGCGATTTGAAGCTTATTGGCAAGTGTCCAAGGCTGTGGGACCCACTTGTCCTCAAAAACAGCTTAATGGGCTTAAATTTAAGCCACAAAAGCTGTCCTAACTGTTGGCAAAACAGTTATAAGCCATTTGGCTTATTTCATTTTTCTCTTGCTTATTTTTGACTTTAAGCTTTTCATTTGTGCTTATTATGTTGGCCTTAAGCCATTCTTAGCTTATTTAGTTTAGTTAAAGCTTGTTTGAACTTATTAGCTTATTAACATTTTAAGGATTAGTGAAAAAGTTAAGTCTGCCATTTTTAAGCCCTTTTTCTAGCTTATTTATTGCTTTTCATAAAAAAGTTCAAGTTTTAAAAGTGCTTATCTTTTTGAGTTTAACAAGTTTGTAAAAAAAAATTTCAAAAAAATAAAATAAAAGGGGAAAGTAGGAAGTCGGGGGTGAGCAAGACTCGAACCCCCGACCTCTACCACTCTCAACCCTCTACACACTACACACTCTACCGCTGCGCCCTTGGGTCTTTTCTGTAAACACTTGGCGCCTTGGGTTAATTAAGTTGAGTTGTTGGCACTTTAAGCCAATAAGCTGTTCGAGCTTATTTGACAGCTTATTTGATAAGCTGTGCGACTTAGCCTATTTTTCCTAGGACCCTTGTCACTTTAGCTATTTTATGTAAATTTTTCAGAATTTTTTATAAAGTTTTAATATTTTTTATAATTTATTTTCTTTTTAAACTTAAAAAAATCATAAAAAATAAAATATTAATCAGAAAAATATAAATCTTTTTTCTAAAATTTTCTTTTTCATATATTTTTTGTAGGAAAAATAAAAAAGTTTCTGTAGGATTAATTTTTCAAAAATTTACTTTTTAAAAGAACTGATCGTTCCCGTTCTTTGATCTTGACTCGTTTTTTGGTCCAAACGACCTCCCTTTTCGTTCTAGTTTTTTTTAAACTTTGTTATTTGTCATTTAGAATCTATTTAGCTTTTAAATTTTGTTTTAGGGTTTAATTTGCAAAATTTAGGTTTTTACCCCTCGTTTTTCGTGCCCGTTTTAGGTTTTAAGTTATATAGCTTTCGTTTAGGTTTATTTAATCGTTTTTTTGCATATTTAACTTGTAGAAATAGAAAACCAATCATACCTTTGTCATATTCAAACATCAATCATCAATCCGTCATTCGATTTTCCATTTAAGCCTCGTTGGGACATAACGACCCGGGAATCATACTTCTGGCTACATACATATTTTATTTAGTGAACTTTTGACCATTCCTTGTGTAAAGGTAATTGGTTGAGTGTTTGCTTATATTATATATATATATATATATATATATATATATATATATATATATATATATTATTGACGAATCACTAACCTTTCTTGTTCAGCATCTATTTTTGATTGTTCCCTCACATGTTCTTCTATACATTCCCTAAATGCCTCTTCATCCAGCTCCAATTGATATTCTTGTACATTACACTAGTTAGTGATTGGTTAAAGAATCAACAAAACTTATAATCATTGATTGCATACCTCTTCAGCAGTTAGTATGCCCATGCTACTTGACCCAGCCATTCCACCACCTCTACAACTTGATCTCCTCCAACATAGTGATAATAGGTTTATGTCTTGGAATCAATATTGCTCTGTTAAAACTTTCAGAGATTCCATTCTCAAAAGCAGCACATCTCATGTGCATCTCAAAGAAAGCCCTTGACCATGAGTTAGGATTTCTCTGAATTAGATAATCGTAGGCACCTTCATCTAATTGTTTTATCTGATCTATGATTTGCACAAACTGTTGCTCTAGTTTACAAGAAGCTGCAGCCTAAAATAGTCATTGATATTGTAGTCCACTGTATTTCTTTTTGAAATTGGCATATATATGCCTTGTACATTTTCTGTGCTCAGCCTCTGGTAACCAATCATTAACAGCATCAATTAATCCCTGATTGGCATACAAAGACTCATTAGAGCATATATTAGGTAAAAAACATTTATTCAAAAATAATATAAGTTAAACAAAATTGTACCTTATGTGAATCAGATATGATAGTAATTCCATTTCCATCATTCAAACTCAGATCATCATGCAACAGATGCAGGAACCAACCCCAATTGTCAGCATTCTCAACCCTTACTACAGCCCATGCAATGGGATACATTTGGTTGTTGGCATCCCTACCCATGGCTGTTAGTAGTTCTCCTCTACATGTATGCTTTAGAAAACACCCATCCAATCCTATTACCTTCCTACATCCTGCCAACCAACCATCCTTTACTCCTTTAAAACAGATGTAAATCCTTCTGAAAGTTGCAGACCCATTAGCAGACTCATCTACATCCAATCTACATGTAGACCCAGGGTTTGACTCTAGTAGTGCTTGCCTATACTGATATAGTTTCCCATAATGCTCTATAAGCCCACCCTCATTATCAAATAATGCCAACTGTTTTGCTCTCGTACACTGTCCTAGACTAACATCTATCATGAACTTTTGTCTTATGTCATCTCTTATTTTCCTTAAAGACATGAATGGATCTTCAATTATTTCCTTAAAATATTGCAGAGCAATCCATCTATAAGTAACAAGAGCTCCTAAGTTGTAATTTCTGCAACATTTGTGTTCTGAAATGAGAGACTTAATCTGAAATGAATGTTCATTAGACATCCATGAAGCATACAATCTAAAAGGACAAACAACTTTTTTAGAATCTTGTATTTGCTTCTTAGTCCACTTAGTTTGTTGACTAGTTCCCTCTCCAGAATCTAAAACAGTTGTTTTCTTAACAATTTGTTTCTTAACAACTTTTTTCTTAACAATTTGCTTCTTAACACCACTCCTAACCTTATTTGGCATCACCCTATCTGTGTTACCTTTTTTACTAGCACATCTTCCTTCTTCTACATTTCTACCACAATAAACCAACACATCTCTCCAGTCATTTTCATGTACCATAACTGATAACCATTGGCTACACCATAGTTAGCCAATGCCAACTTCAACTGCTGTGGAGTCTCATACCTCATGCCTAGTGTAGGTTGCATCTTATCCCAAGGAATGTCAGGGTCAAATGCTGGATAATGTACACCATTTTGACTCTTATTGACAACATCTATTTGATCTTATCTAGTCTACTAGTGGTGTTTTCATGTTTTGAAATTTCAGTATACTCTAACATAATCACCTAGCACTACATAGCTTATTCAGAAATGGGTCTGATGTACTAATGTCCTTAATGACAACACTTTCATCACCCTCAGTCTGAAAGTCCACATTCTCTATTTCGTCACAATCACTAGAATTATAGTCATCATCACTAGATTCTATACTATTCTGTTTTTGTTCCTCATTTCTGTCAACCTCAGCCATTTCCATGATATCATACCCAAAGTGTTCAACATATATATCTATAGCATTCCCATTTTCATAACCAACCTTCAACATATCACCAATATCTTGGTTTGACCTAAGTTCTCTAAGACCTAAATTTAACTTAACACCAGTTTGACAATAATAAAGCTTTTCAAAGCAACCATGTGGAACTAACCTTAGAGCTATTTCTTTTAGAAGCTCGTATGACATATCATGTAAATTGGTATCATTCAACTCTTTCATACGACCCTGATTGTATTTCAAAAGAGAACAAGTGAAAATACCATCATAGTTGGAATAGATAGTGAACAAATCCTTCTTTGCTTTCTTCTTCTTCTTTGGTTGACCTGCAATTACAGTTAATTAACAAAATTATAGTTTTAAAAAAAAATTAGGGTTTTTTTATAAACCTAATTGAAGATAAAATTGTTAAGGATAAATGATCTTACCTTTAGCCATAACAGTTAATTAGAATTATATAGCGATAACAGTTAATTAAAATTGTGATTTAGTATTAGGGTTCATAGGAAAGGGAAATGAATTGGGGGTGGATTTGGTGTATAACAAGGATCTCACATTGACTTTTGTTAAATTAAATAATAATAAAAAACCGGTGCCAGCGTGTATGTTAACTGCCACGGTGTCGGTAAAAATAAATGAAATGAGTGATATCCGAACAAGATTTGAAAGTTCGTTGGTCTAGACAGAACGAAATTTAGTTCGTTGGTGAAGTCGGGACAATTTTAAAACTTCGTAGGTATTTTATGACATTGACCATTTTCTCAAAGATGACTTTATTATGCTCATTTGCTTTCTTGAAAAAGTTCCGCCTGCGTATCTAAGAGTTATTTTGAGTTGTACTTTGTTGGAAAGATCCGAGAGTTGATGGGATCATCAGGGCATTTAATCTCTGATGATCCTTTGTCCCTTAACTTCTAGTTTTTATACATACTAGCCGACTCTGCATCAGCTAGCGAATATATCTTCAAGTCATCTTTGATTCTTTGGCAATGTATCTGACATGTATTAGTCAATATAATTAATGTCATTTATTATGATCATAATAAGCGTGTCTTATTCTTGGTATGATTATATTATTCTTATATAATTTGTTGTAGATAAGTTGTAGGTCTTATCTTTGGCTCAAGCCTTTTCCTTGTAATCTATATATACTGTATGTTTTTGTGAAAATAATCAAGGAATGAATTACCCCTTCAATATGGTAATCATAGCAAAAATCGATCATCTCCTAATTTTTCTCTAAACAAGTCTACCTTCTCCCTAAGTTGTCTTTATATATCTCTACTCTACTACTGTAATCCTTTGATTTTATGCATGATCGGTGGGTTTTAAAAGATTCCATACGAAAGTTCATCAAAAAAAAGATTCCATACGAAAAGAAAAGGGTTGATATATAGGGGCACGTGTGATTATTACTTTATGTGTCTTGGATCAGAACAAATCACATGGATGTCATCATGGCATGGATTTAATTACAATTGATTCGTATATCAGTTTGGTTCGCTAGTCTCATTCATCTCCAATTGTATTTTTTTTCAAGACTAATGTTGCTCAATAGTTTACATCACAAAGGCATTATAGATTGCCGCATCTCAGTTAAGGTATATTCGGACCCGCTCCGACTATTTATGCATCCAAGCCTACTACTCTATCAAGTGCGTTTAGCACTATGCCGCTGCAAGACCCGACTTGGCACATGAATACAAGTGCCTCTTCTCATTTAAATTTTAATGCAAGTAATTTAAGTACCATTTTTAATAAATGTTTATTTCCATCTGTTTACGTTGGTGATGGCAAGTCTATTCCCGTCACCAACACATGCAATAGCATTATTCCTTTTCACCATCGCTCACTTTATCTTCATAATGTTCTTGTAACCCCCAATATAATTAAAAATCTAATTTATGTTCGTCAGTTCACTAGGGACAATAATTGTACTAATGAATTTGACGCCTTTGATTTTTCTGTGAAAGATTACTTGACTCGTCATATCCTACTTCGAGATGACAGCTCGGGCGATCTCTATCAAGTTACCGAGCCGTCAACTTCTCCTACTGTTTTTCTCTCGACAAGTGCTTCCACGTGGCATTAACGCCTTGGACATCCGGGTGATCAAGTGCTACGTTCGTTTGCCTCTAGTCGTTTTGTTTCATGTAATAAATGTTAGCCGTGATATTTAGTAAAGTGATGGTCATTAAACAATCCCGAGCCTTGTATAGGAAAACGTAGTTTACGGGAATTTACTTAAGCTAGTTGGGCCTAGTTGTCGGGCTCAAGCCCATTTGTATTATGAACCGGCCCAACACAAAGCCCACTAGAATAGTCCACTCTTGGAACTATTTAAAGCCCTCTCCAAGTGTGGAGAGGGTGTTGCTTCTCATTTTTCTTTTGTGAAACAAGTAACCATTTTTCTTTGTTTTTACTTTCTCTCTCTAAAATCTATTTTTTCTTATTTTTGTGTTTTGGTGATGAAATGATATCCTAACAATAAAGAAAAATCTTCACATATTTGTCATACTTTCCAACTTGGCAAACATGTAAAGCTTCCCTTTCATAGTTCGGATTTTATTGTCGAACATTGTTTTGATATTATTCATTCTGATTTATGGACATCTCTCATTATTAGTTCTAGTGATTTTAAATACTATGTCTTATTCCTTGATCATTTCTCTCATTACCTATGGATATACCCTCTTCGTTTAAAGTCTGACATGTTTGATAAATTTTTGCACTTTTGTAATTATGTTAAAAACCAATTAAAATGCGAAATAAAAAGCTTCCAATGTGATCATGGCGGTGAGTTCGATAACAACCGACTTCACACCCTCTTTGCCAAACATGGCATTCAACTTAGATTCTCTTGCCCCAAAACATCCCAACAAAATGGAAAGGCGAAACGAATGATACGAACAATCAACAATATCATTCGCACTTTACTTTTTTCAAGCACACCTTCCCCCCACCTTTTAGGTCGAGGCTCTCCATATGGCCACCTATCTACTCAACCTTCTACCCTCTACCGCAATTCATAATGAAATATCTTATACTCGCCTTTTTAATAAACCACCCGATTACTCCCGCCTATGAATACTCGGGTGTCTATGCTACCCTCATCTTCACTCCCCACACAAACTTGCTCCACGAGCAACTCTTTGTATATTTTTTGGCTACCCTGATTACCATCATGGTTTCGATGCCTAGACCTAAAAACAAATAAAATTATCCTTACTAGACACGTCACTTTTGACAAAACCTAATTTCCATACCGTTCTATGACACCCTCCTCCATGCCTTCTTACACCTTCCTCGACCCCACACCTTCCCCCTCTTAAACACCCTCGCATCAGCCCCTATACCTCCCCTAACTCACGAAATGACTCAGCCCAACACCCCATACGGCCCAACTCCTACCGACCCATCACCTTCACCTCAGTCCACCCTCCCAACTTTGATAGCCTACAACCTTGCCAACGACCCATCTACTTCGTCCCATCAAACCAGTCAACTACCACCACCAACTTTTGATTTTCTAAATCCCCATCCAAACACCAAAACTATATACGAACCCCCTCGTACTCATTCCATGATCACTTGGTCGTAATCAGGCATTGTCAAACCTATTGACCGCTTGTCTCTACATACTTTCTCTATTTCTCCTATCCCTAAAAATCTGGCTCGCGCCTTAAAGGACCCAAACTAGCGTAATGCTATGTACGATGAATGTAATGCGTTGGTTAAAAATGACACTTGGTTTTACTTGTACCAAGGCCCGCAAGTGTTAATATGTGTTAGGAAAATAACCGAAATTCCTAGAAAAGTCTCAGTCACTTCATAGATATCGGAAGATAGCTCGTCAAGTAATAATTGGAAACTTTACATAGGTAACAAGTCTAAAGGTCCATGAAGCCCATGTACCAGTCTCATGTCCACCTCATGTAAGTATAAATACCCTCTCCATACATGGAGAGGGTGTTGGTTCTCTTTGTATTTTCACATAGTTCAATCAACCATTCTAGTTTTTCCTTTTTACTTTCCTCTCTCTATTCATTTTGTGTAAAATGAGTTTTTTCTCAATTGGTATCAAGAGGTCAATAGAGTGGTTGTTAGTTTTTGTGGTTTGGTTCTTTTGATTATGTGTTCAAACCTACAAAAGACAAAATCTTGATTTAAAATTTTTTCGGCTTATAAACCTTAAAGTTGTTATTTTTCTTGTTCCTATAGGGTTAGTAACACTAGTTGTACAAGATTTTTTTTGCAAAAAACCAATCAAAATGTGTCTTTTTGAGTTTTAAAAATTTGGGTTTCGTCTCAGTTACAACCGAACTAGTCTTGTCTGTTGGAACCGAACTAGAAGATCGAACGAGTTAACCGAACTAGTTAACCGAACCAGTGGAACCGATCTAGTTGATTTTAGTTGTAACCGAACGAGTTGTTTTAGTTGTAACTGAACGAGTTGTTTTAGTTGGAACCGAACGAGTTGTTGTTAGTTGGAACCGAACGAGTTGATTTTAGTTGGAACCGAACGAGTTGGAACCGAACTAGTTGATTTTAGTTTGAACCGAACTAGTTTTCTTCAGTTGGAACCGAACTAGTTTTCTTGAGTTGGAACCGAACTAGTTAACCGAACCATTTGAACCGAACTAGTTTGTTTATGTGGAAACCGAACGAGTTATTTTAGTTGAAACCGAACGAGTTGGAACCGAACTAATTGATTTTAGTTTGAACCGAACTAGTTTTCTTCAGTTGGAACCGAACTAGTTTTCTTTAGTTGGAACCGAACTAGTTTCTTTAATTGGAACCGAACTAGTTTACTGAAGGAGAGAACCGAACTAGTTTTTATTCATTGGAACCGAACTAAACAAGATTCATTGGAACCGAACTAAACCAACTTCTTTGACAATCGAACCAATCAAGTTGTTTGAGAACCGAACTAGTCACTTTCCAATTAAAACCTATCAACTCAAATTTCTCATTATAACGTTATTTTCTTGACTTGTAAAATCCCGTGAAACATTAACTTGTTTTCTCGGTTTTGTCGAGAATTATAAAATCCCGTGTAGTTTCAAGAATTATTTCAAGACTCAACAACCACTCAATCAAACACAATTTCTTTCTACCATCGTCCGATCAACCAAGTAATCTTTGTAACAATCAAATGACGACTCTTGTTGACAAAGCGATTCTTTCGGGTGCCGACAATCGTCCACCTATGATGGATAAAGAATCATGAAACTTAAAGGCTAGATTTTTGAATTAATCTTTTGTGACTACGGAGTTGATCAGGTATCACTTATTTGAAATTAAAGTAACATTTTACGAAGGCGTATCTTATTTATCTTGAATCGGGGGTTGGCTGGAGCATACTTCAATGATAACTTGTTCGAGCTTAATTTAAGTTGAAGACTTGGTTTATCTAGTTTCCAGCAGTCAAGGGGTGGATGGTTGATGACCTGGTTAACTATCACTTAAAGGAGTTACGTTGTAGTACTCAGTGTCACACGCTAAGACGTTGTGGATAATCGCAAGAGGTGATGAAAGTCTCATACTTTGGGAGGGGTATGAAGTACTTAGAGATTTGCTTGGAGCACAAATTCTCTACACCGTTCTTCCAACATTAGCGCAAGCTTAAGTCACAAGCACAGGAAATTCTACTTTTGTCTCAAGTTTGGTATATTGGGTTTACTTCATCAGTGGTCACTTCAAATAGCCTACAAAACGGTTGGTAAAATGATAGCCAGAGAGAGGTTATGAGTAGAGATTTGATCAGCAATTGATTCTCACGGATTAGATCTGAGCTAATTTATTCTTCACACAAGTACTCAAGTAAATGTGCGTCCAAGGTGTTGCTGATTCCGACGTGTCGAAACCAGCAAGGGGGAAGGAGTAGATTCACCCTTGAGTCTTTGCCTTGAAAGCTTGACATAGGGCATCTTTCTTGAATTTTTTTTAAGTTAGGCCATGCCGGGAAGACAAATGTCATAACCGCAGAGAATATCAGCGCTTTAACTTGTGGCTTTTGGGTGCATTTCTTCAGACACATAGGGGAAGCGATATCTTGAGAACTTTAGTATGCATTATTTGAATCTCCAAGGGGAAACATTGTGAGAAGAATTATTCAAGTCGTGAAAGCACTACTTGCAGATCCAGATAATGCTTACCCCAAATGATCAATCACTAAGCTTATTTTTAAAGAAGTAGTAATATTTGATGTGGTATCCTACAATTCAGTTGTGGCACTTAATTATACAAATCCTGTAAAGAAAGCTTTAAAACTGCCCAGAGAGGATAGCTAGTCTGGGGGAAGCTTGAAAGCTCTAATTAAGAATATGCGGCATTAATTAGGGGGAAGCTTGGAGTTCATTGCTAGTTTAAGGAAGCTTTGAAAATTTCTAATGAAGAATATGTGGCACGAATTAAGAGAAGCTAATTCAGAAGCTTCCTCCTTAACCCAAAGTGTATGCGTTACTTATGTCCGTGCCTATTATAGAATTTCTCCTACAAGGTACTACAAAGATGATTCATGTTGGAGTGCAGACTTGAAGTCAAACCACCACGAAACGTCATCAGTATAGGAAGCTTCATGGAAAAGTTCTTGTTCTTAATCAATATGTACTTGTAGGAAATTATATACTAGATTATGTAATATCGTCCGTGGGAAGATTATTAGGAATCACTTACGTGACGACATTTACAGAAATGTACCAATTTTTTACCATATCACCACACACAGGGACTAGTATAGTCAACATATGATTCTTATGTAATGGTGGTATAAATACCCCTTTATGGCTTCCATAGAGGGGTTGAGTCATTTGTATCTTCCATTTTATTCATCTTATTTTATATTTTAACTTTCTCTCACTACTCTCTCTCACTAAAATGGCTATCATGTGGTTTGACTCACCAAGACCACCGGATCATAGTTTTCTAGTATTCTTCAATTGGTATCAAGAGCCATGGTTCTATCTTGGTTCCTTTAGTGGTTTCGTTGTGGTCATTTTTTATTTGAGCTTATTATTCGGCTTATATGCTGTTGTTTTCATTCGGTTTTTTTGTTGTAACGTTTAAATGGTTATCACATTTTTTGTACGGGCTTACTGTTCATAAAAATCAGTTGGGGTTATATATGTTAAAACCATAACTATCTCTACTTCCTCTTGTTTCATAAACAGTTTATACTTTTTTATTAGTATTTTTTGAAAAAATTAAAACGTGGCCTAGTTATTTCTTTTCTTCTTCTTTCTTTCATTATTTTTTTTTCGTTTGTCTCTTCTTACTTTTTTTGTGATAACACAACATAATTCTCCTTCAAAACTGCTTTTAAAAGCCTATTTGGTAATCTCTAGTTTTTGTGGCTTATTTGAGGTTTTATGATAGAAGCTTATTTGTTGCTTCATTTTCGTGGCTTATTTCAAGCGGAACAGCTTATTTTTGAGCTTATTTTGGTTGTGGTACACGGTGAAAACAAGCAAGGGAACAAGATCCAAGGTTTTAGGAGCTAGGACGATAGTACATCTAGACAACTGATCTAGCGTAACCGATCAAGCCAAGTCTAGAGCACCGAACGAGTTCAACCTTTGAGAACCGATCTAATTCATTTAGAAACAACCGAACGAGTTCAACCTTTATGTACCGATCTAGTCATTTCCTTGAAGACCCGAACGAGACACCTCTTTGACAACCGATCTAGTAAACAGCCTTGTCACCCGAACTAGTTGATTCACTTGAGACCCGAACTAGTTGCTTCACTTGAGACCCAAACTAGTTGATTTACTTGTGACCCGAACTAGTTGATTCACTTGAGACCCGAACTAGTTGATTCACATTGTCACCCGAACTAGTTGATTCACATTGTCACCCGAACTAGTTGATTAAATCTTCAAGACCCGATCTAGCATTTTTTGAGTTTTCGGTTTCGAGTGTCGATAATCTACGGGACTTATAACGTTTACCGTTGTGATCGTGACTCAGTTTCGATCAACGTGGTGTATTTACTTGCTACCGTCGATAACCGTACGACTCCACAAGATCAAATTTACAATCGTTACATTTATGACATATTTGAAACGAAGAAGAAGATTACATTCGTGCATGTTTTATTATTTTAATATAGTTTAAATTTTGATTTTTTCACTTCTAACCTTTAGATTTCAAAAGTTTTACTTTTAGCCCTTTGTGTTTAAAAGTCCTTCACTCTTAACCTTTCTTTTTCAAAACACTTTTATTTATAAATTTTTTTGTTTCTTTTTAATTTTTTTAACATATAGTTGTAAGAACTTTCATCATTAGTCCTTAATGGTAAAAATCTTTCACCATTAGTCCTTGTTTGTGTTTTAATCAACAAATACTCATTTTAAGTTGAAAGTTTGTGCACCGTTCATCGTTTTCGCTTATTATTCGTCAACAAAAGCTCAAGTTCTTCAACAACAACAACGATTTCACAACAATTAATTATTGCTTCACGGTTTCTTCTTGATTTTGTAAAATTCCGTGAAAATTTTAATTCTTTTCTCGGTTTAAATCATAGATTTGTAAATTCCCGTAAACGTTAATTGATTTCAAACCACAACAAAATCACTAAATCTACTTAAGATCCGTAATTTCATTTCACACATCGAATTACAATGGAATCTTTGAATTCTAATTTCCAAGAGAGGTAGTTGTATCAGTTGCAACAAATGCAAGACAAAGCAAAAGAAAGTTGCATGATATCATTTCGTCTACTTCATTCACATCTCCAAGTTCTTTCAATCAAGGGAGGATTCGAACGGGCATGTGTGGCACTATTTGATCAAGATACTCCGACTTTCAGAGAATTGTTGTTACTAAACTTAGATCATCTAGAAAAGCAACTTGATAAAGAAGAATTTCAAGAGACCGAATCCATAGATGCGTTTAGAGTACTCATGAAACAGTTTCAGACATTCATTAATTTTTGATACTATTTCGATGATTTTGATGGTGCAATGATACGCAAGTCCTTTCTAGAATACAATAAAACCGAGATTCAACAATTTGAATATATATTTATTTTTATTTTTTCCCGTGATACATTGATCACACATGAATCCGTTAAGAACTCTATGATAAAGGGCACAGCATAACGAGAAAATAACAGAAGGGTGAATGATAGAGTGATGCAGTCAAAAGAGGGAAAGGTGGATTCGAGTAAAGCATTAGATGCTGGTTTGGTTGTTACGGAAAGCAATGAGACAGAATCAGAAAGGCATGTTTTAAGCAGCAGATCCGGGAATGATACACATACTGATGATGCAGATATCAACTCCGTGAATGACAAACAGCCAATGGCTGAGGTACAACTGTCTGCTGAACATAATATACTTGCTAATGAACAACAGCATTCTGAGCAATCTGAATCCGTTTATGACACATATTTGTTGGAAAAGGTTGATAGAAATACCACTCCTGAATCAACAGATATGAGTCATAGGGGAGGAGAGATTGACCAGAATGCTGATGCTAAAAAATGTCAAGTTTCATGTCCTTTACCTGATCCATCATTTGATAACATGACAACTGAATTTTCAAATCAATTTCTCGAATCTGAAAATATTTCTCTCAAAAAGACCGTTGCCCAACTTCAAAAAGACTTTTCAAGAATGGAAACACATTGTGTTAACATGGAACTTAAATATCAAAATCAAGCTTTAAAAGACGGGCAACATGGTCAAATTTTGAATGAAACGATCAATATCGAATTGGAACATAGTGTGGCTAAATTACTGGCAGAGAATGAGATGTTGCATAAAGAAAATGAGCATTTAAAACAGACTTACAATGATCTTTATGATTCTATCAAAAAGACACGAGTTCAGACACACAACCTTAATGACTTACTGGTTGCTCAAGTAAATAGTATGACTATTGAAAATGTTAATTTAAAAGCTCAGATTCAGGAAAAGGTTTTTCCGAATGTAGCATAGAAAAACGAATTAAGAAAATTAAAAGGAAATAGCATGGATACTAAGTTTTCAAAACCATCAATCTTGGGGAAACCGATTTTACAACCACCCAGAAACCAATCAGCTGTTAGACAACCAAATGCGTTTAAATCTGAACGACCAAATTTTTTAAAACCACGGTTTGCCTCCCAAGTTGATGTGAATAACGTTTTGTCAAAACCAGTCACTCCTCATTATTTGCCTAAAGTTAGAGAATCTGTGTTTGCAAAACCCCAACATGTGATTGCACCTGGCTCATCTAGGAATAGTTCTAAAGAATCGTATGGGTCAAATGACATGGCTCATAATTACTATCTAGAGGAAGCTAAGAAAAAGACACAAGACAAAAATAGGAATCTTAAACCTAGGAAAATGCCTTCTGCTAAAACACACAACACTCCTAATGCTTGTACACCAAAACCTAGGAGCAATAATCAAACATCTAGGAATTGGCCTGCATCTAAGAGTTGTGAGGAAACGCTAAAAGCTATGCAAAAAGCAGATCATTCTAGGAATCCTAGTTCATTTTCAGACTTCAAACACTTTGTTTGTTCGACTTGTCAGAAATGTGTCTTTAATGCAAATCATGATGCATGTATAACAAAAATTCCTGAAATAAGTGAATTGCTCAGGCTAAGAATTCAACCCAATAAGACTAGAAACAGTAACAAACCCGTAGATCTAACGAGTCATACTCAGAAACCTGGTAGGAAGATCGTTACAGGACATAGTTTTTCTCTCAATAAGTCTTCCGTTGTGCATGAGAAAATAAACACTCCTAGATCTTACCTTAGGTGGATACCGACGGTTATAATTTTTAACATTGTTGGTCTTAAGTGGGTTCCAACTGGAAAGACATTCACATCTAGCACAACAAAGGTTGACTGTGAACTCCCAAATGGTTCAAATGATTATAT
Organism: Tanacetum coccineum; assembly: GCA_026074375.1. Lineage (NCBI taxonomy): Eukaryota > Viridiplantae > Streptophyta > Magnoliopsida > Asterales > Asteraceae > Tanacetum > Tanacetum coccineum. The sequence continues at coordinate 18,353 of BQNB010016794.1, read as the reverse complement.
CACTAACCCTTATAAATGCGATCAAACTCTCAACTTAAGTGCAGGTACATTTTGCAATCCTAAAAAGGAAAGACTCAGAGTTTGTTTGCTGAAAAAAGTGATATATCAGAAACCAAGGGTTCCAGGAATTTATGTATGATGAACAAGGACAATGGCTGTTGATTACTTCAGATCAACACCCGTGCTTCATGATAATGGCGTATGTAGACAACACTTCAGGCCCCGTTCCTCAAAGAAAAGAAAGGTGTACGCTTCAGTGCGCTTTATCTTCAAAAGAAGAGAAATCTTCTTGTATCCTAAGTAAATACATAAAATCATAAAAACACAAAAAGATTTTTTTATTTTTATTTTTATTTTTGTAAAATTTTATAAAAACAAAATAGAAAAATATAAAACCATTTAAAACCAAACAAAAAAAATAAAAAATGAGAAAAAAAGGTATTAATGGCATGTCTTTTGCAAACGATAATATTTATATCCCTAAAAATGTCTTTCAATAAAGACACGTGGTCATAAATAAAGTTCGTGCAAAAGTTCAAATGTTTTTCAAAACATGCCATATGGCTTGCTATTATTTCATATAGCAACCCGGTCATCATTTTAAAGGCAAGTATTCCGTCAAAAAAGAAACTTGACCTCTCAACGGGAATTTATTCTCGGGCATGGTCTACTTTATGACTATGCAAAGGCTTTTGATTACTTTGCATCACAACCCGTGCTTCCTATATTCCATAAGTGCGCGTCAGTGCGCTGATGTGTCAAAATAAGAGAAATCTTATTTTTATTGGTAAAAAGTTGTCTTCATAATGAATCAGTGTTTTTAGTAATCACAAAAAGATTTTCAAAGACAATTCGACCACTCAAACAATGACAACAGCTCTTTAAATAGAAAGCGGGTCATTATTTGAGGGGGAGAAAGTGTCATCAAATAATCTTTTAAAACGGTCTTTCAAAATAAGTCACGGAACAAACGGATAAAGTTGTTGATAATGACGGATAACAATTTAAAGGGGAGTTAATTTATATTAACTACAAGAGCTTTAGATGTCAGTTGTGTCAAACTTTAGGGACTTATTTGATATATGAGACCTAGTGAGTATAGGCTTTAAACTACATTCGATCAATATTGCCAACACCTCATAGTTTGTAAAAGACTTAGGAATGCTTGAAAATACTTTCATAGTTTTAAAAGCCTTGAAATTGATTCTCACGGACTAGATTTAAGCTTATTAATTCTTCAAACACGATCTCGAATATGTATGCGTATAAGGTTTTGCTGATTCCGACGTGTCGAAACCAGCAAGGGGGAAGGAGTAGATGTATACTTGATAGTATCCTTGGCCTTCTTTTGAGGTTAGCTTCTTTTGTCTTTTGAGGTTAGCTTCTTTTGATTTTAGGCTGTTTTGAATCTTTCGGGTGCACTATTTCAATCACATGGTGGAAGAGACATATCGTCATTATCCAGTATGCATCATTTGAGTCCCCATGGGGAATTGTTAGGAGTATAATTATTTAAAACGTGAGAAAAGTTCTTTCTGATTCAATTAATGCTTCCTCAAATGGTCAATCCCTAAGCTTATTCTTAAAAGAAGTAGAAATATTTGATAAAAGAGGTACACATAGGTTTGATAAGTATGATGATTCTTTAAGATAGTCAGTATTATGTTGAAAGAAATGAGTTCATTTAGGACTTAGTTGTCTTAGGTGTTTCAATTTTGACTACTTAGAGGGAATAATTGTAACATCCGGGACTTAGTTGACTTTGGTGTTACAATTTATATCATCACTATCATGTAAGGAGAAATACAGACATCCGGGACTTAATTGACTTTGGTGTTGCGTTTTTGAGTTATTTGTGTACTTCGGATATCTGGGCTTTATGCATTAGGACTGCTTAATGCGGCTTGCAAGAAAGTTCTGAATCTACTCAAGAAATGATTGCTGGTTTAGGGGGAAGCTAAGACAACATCAACACCGACACCACCAACCACACAAGCTCAAGTTACATATGTGTCTGAATCTGTTTCATACTCAAAGTTTGAAGCAAAGACTTTCGTAACTTGGAAAGAAAGTTAAAGCAATACTGAAGAGTGCTTGGACAGAGAAAGATCAGATTGACAACTTCTTGAAAGAAAGAAGGTTATTGAGGAGCTTTGAAAGTTTGTTGGTGGGAGATTGTACAAAGGAGACCTACGGTTGCGACAAAAGAACCATATGATTCTATCATATGATGTTCTCATCATTCAGGTCAAACCTCGTACATAATAATCTTGTGAATATATATCATGTAGACTTAATGTGATTTCATAAGGAGTGCTGCGAGTACAAAACTTCAAGATCTCTTGTAAATTCAAAAGTTTCAATTATGTACTCAGCACTGTCTTATATTCCCTCAAATATTGAACGGAGCATTAAAATGTTCCTGATAGTTTTGTGTAACATTTTGTCCCCAGACGTTTAATCAATTGATATCCAAAATATCAAGGGATTAACATTTTGGACAAGGGGATAAAATGTGATTAAACTGAATCTAACTTGTATCGAAATGTGATCATATAAAATGGACTCGGTACACTCTACACTTAGCATGTACTACGATATCGATGCACATGTTAAGGGGGAGCTTTTAGTGATAATGAAAAACTCTCAAAGTGTAAATATTTTTTATATTTATATCAAACACTTTGATTGAATTTTCAATGGTTTTGAAGGATTGTGATGGAATACCCAAAAGACCGGCCATGTTCTTAAATTTATGGAGATATAAGGTGGTTAGGCATAGGTATTCAAATCCCATGATCCAGCCAGAACCGGAGAGATCTACCCAGGGATATCCACTAGTTAGTGTAGAAGTCCTTAGGTGTGATAAAAGGAGAAAAAAATGAGAAAAGGGAATAATGCCGACTGAGATGGAGCTAACACTGGAACAAACCCAACAAGGTGTTAGTTATGAAGTCTTGGTAAGCATTGAAGGGGTTGAAGAATGAAAAAGAAATGTAAGGATAAAGGGTGTAAAGAAAGAAGCCCTCCATACACTTAGGCAGAAACCGGGTCAATACATAAACTGTCGGAAACACTAAGGTGTTGTCTGACATTGAAGACTGTCATGGACCCAGTGACGCTATGCACAACCCTCCCTAGCCACTCAAGGTCTCTCAAAAGACTCTTGTTTCATTTCTCACGGAGATTACACGCATTTCTATCAACTTTCTCACTCCGAGTTAGTTGATATTGAAAAGGTGGCAGTCTGCTCCAGCCTCCGATCACTAAAATCAAAGTGCACTATTGAGTCTAGAGCCAAAAGAGATCATCCATAAATCTCATTAGGACACTTGTCAAATTATGCTTGCTAAGTCACACAATGTGAATTACAAGATACATTTTAAGAGTCCTTCGCATTATCCTTGTGATTTTGCCAGAACATCAGAGTGAATTCATTCACAATGAAGATGGAAATCCTGCTTGAGTCAACATCAAACAAGCTCATGGTAGGTAACTTGTGCGATTCTTTATGAATCAAACTTGTGACAACTGGAAAGAAACGATGGTGCGATTCTATAAGAATCAAACTTGTTCCAGGAAATGGATCAACGGTTGTTAATGAATTTTTGAAATGATAAACACTCTCGGTGTGTCACAAAAACAATTTTGTAAGTGATACACCGATTGATTTTCAAATCAATTTTCTATATCAATCGGTGAGATAGTAACTCACTGGTTCACTCTTATCGTGCTGTCTGCTTTGAGACGTTCCGATAATGAGAACATGCTGAGTACGATGAATCTAATACTTATGTGTTAGAAAGATTCAATACTTCAGCTGGAAATCCTGTCAAGAAGATTCTTCTCAAATTGAATCTATCTGATCACAGGTCAATCCTCACGGATTCGAAGGTTACTCCAACCAAACCTGGGCGAATGACAAAGCCATATTCGTCCCCCTGCTTTATTGCTAACTGTTTTATGCAGGCTATGTAAAATGGTGGTGGAGGTTCCTGATTCCAGCTGGCTCACAAGATCCATAACCACATGCTCATACCCGACCGACAAACATAAAGTCATCATGAAAGCTCAAGTACATGTTTCAAGACTTCCGCTACTCTGATACCACACATCTTTCTAGAAGTGTCAAAGTGTTAAAGTTAAAGAATTTCAAGAAAGATGCAACATTAAAGCTTTTCAAGAATGGTATGAGCATGTCGGTCCAGAAGTCGCAAGTCCACAAGGTGGCAAAGTTACAAGTTGGCGTAGAGATTATGCTTGGTTGATGATCTCAAGATGCTCAAGATCACTATGTTAAATACAAGTTCAAGGAACAAGCTCAAACCAAGAAGTCAATGATCACTACAACATATTCACAAGAGAAAGACAAGAATACGAGCTAAAGACTAAGGATAAAGCATAGTATGCTAGGTTTAAAGTTTGTAAATTGGAGTGACCTCCCTTAGGGGGAGATTGTTGGAAACACGAAAAGTGTCGGTCACTTCCAAAGTTGTAACAAGTCTTAGCTCGTAGTTAGTATAAGGATTAGATTAGTAATCTAGTCCGGCCCAAGGCCCATGGGTGGCCCAACTCCAGCCCATGGGCCGGCCATGGTAGTATTTATACACCCTCTCCTAGTCTTGGAGAGGGTTGGTTGTTCATTTTGTTATTTCATTCCATACATTCCATAATACACATATCATCCATTCCATCCAAGTTTCTCTAACAATCCAACCCACATCTCACTCATTGTTCTTGGTTGATTCATTAGATTACTAGTATTCTTCACTCTTTTTTGTCCTATCCAGGGGAGGTGTTTACTGGACCTTTTCTAGCCGTTTTAGGTTTGAAAAATTAAAATTCAAAATGTTTATGTTGAATAAAACATTTCTTTTAAATATAAAAAATGTTTTGTGATGTTTATAAAAAATTTACAACATTTTATAAAAGTTTCCTTTGATCATAAAATCTACGCCACCATCCTCTCCATCTCTACTCGATGTGCTAGGTGATCTTCCACCATCAACAACAAATCCATCACCTCCTAGACCATCCTTTGCAACCATTGAACGGTTGGCAAATGAGCCACCTCTTATTCCTCCCATAAACTCTACTTTTCCCTCGCCAACTCCAGAGATAGAACCAAAACTCCTCCTCTCCCTCCACATGCTTGCCACTCCACCATTATAATCCCACCTCTTCCGCCTTTGGGATCCTATCAACCCTCTTCACCTTGCTCAATCTTGAGTTGTATTAAGAACATTGACCAAAGGACTCAAGTCTTGGTCAAAAACCTCTAAGGAGAAATGAGATTCATTCTCAACCACATTCTCGACCGCCTAAATGTCATAACGCACAACATCTAATAATAAGACTTAAGTAGTAGAACGAAATAATAGATTCATTAGGAACCTTCGTTAAGAATCTCTTGTCTTATTGTAATGTCTTTATGCTCTCTCTAATAAAATTAGTTGTGTTATATTGTTATCTCTTTACCATTCTAAATTATGTTCAAAATTCGTGGACTTTGACTTTTTTAAAGTCAGCTGGTGCCATTAGCTAACGAACCGGCGCCTTTCATAGGACAGCACCGGCGCCGTTATCTACAGAGGCTTTTACTAATTTCTTGGACCCCAAACTTTTCTTTGTAGGTACTCACAAAGCAAGGGGGATCATATCTCATTGTTTCTAACATATTCGTTTTGTAGCATTCATCATGGGGGAGCTTTCCATCTTGACATTATCTCTATATTTCTCATATATTTGGTTTCCATTTTTGTTTCGACAAAAAGGGGGAGAAGGTAACCAAGTTTATATACATGTCAAATCATCCCTAATATGTTTTGTCATCAACAAAAAGGGGAAGATTGTTAATACAAATAAACCAGTTTTAAACAAAACATTTTACCAAATCACTTGATAAGGTTTATTTAATGACAAACATATCAAACCTCTTATTATCTCACAAACAGATTTCATTTACTAGCTCCCATTCTTTATAGAAAAACAATGCAAATGATTTCTTTACTATCTCCATCTTTGTTAGAAAAAACACATGCACTGAAAACAGCATACAAATTTTTTAAATCCTAACTTTACACAAATATCATCTACACTTATTTTCTCATTTAGTATATAATCAAATCCAGCAAATCTAAGGAAAATCTCATAAGATTACACAAGATATCTAAAGATTTTGCAAATCAAAATTCAGATTTTGTTACTGTATTCCGGTGCCCTTAGTTTTGCAAGTCGGTGCCCTTTGTCAACAACACTGGAAGAACCGGCCTACAGTAAAAATTTTGGCTATAAATACCAAGCCATTTCTCATGTTTTCACACACCTTTCTCATCTAATCTTCTCTTTAATCAACTGATCTCTCTCTCTCTAGCATATCTTCTTCTAATTCTTGTATAGGTAATTCACTTCAAGAAAGGAATTGCCAAATACGCGAAAGTTTCAAGTATGCATCAAAAGTGTCTTGATCTTGATTCTTCTTTTACTTCTTTCAAAAGATCATCTTGCTGTGATTAATTATTGTATTGTTAGTTGTACATCAAGTGTAGTTGTGTTATCATCGATTCTCGTGTGTGAGAAATTCGGTGATCATATTTGTAACCTATAGAAGTGTACCATCGTTGTGAATGCTTCTCCGCCAAGTAAAAGGAGCTCGATGATTAGTGTTTAACAAACTCTCGAGTAGGTGACTCGGGGAGTGGAGTAGGGCAAGGAAGGTGTCCTTGTAGCCGAACCACTATAAATACTTGTGTCCCGGTGATCTCTTTCTATACTCTATCTTTTCTTTACTCTTACATCTCTTACTTCTTAATTGTCAAACATTGATATCTAGATCACTTCACAAAAAGTTTCAAAAGTGTTAAACAAATCTAAAAAGATCAAAAAATCTTGGAAAAACTATTCAAAAATATTATTAATGTTTTTAGGCATTATATTTTATCAACAATCTCTCCCTTTTTTATGATTATAAAATTTAAACTCATTAAATGTGGGTTAAGAAGGCTTAGGGTTGATCATTCAACAGTCTTTCACCATAAGTACCACACCAACAAGGCAGCTGTATCGTACATACACGGCCGTAACGACGGAATAGACATATACAATCCGATCACATCCCTGTTCGTGTTTAACCAGCGGTTAGGATGAAGAATGATATAGGGTAGGGAGCTTCTAACTTTCACCGAAAGTCATCATCCAACAAGGCAGCTGAGACATGCATACATGGCCGTAACGACGGAATAGACATGCATGCTCGAACAAGTCCTCGTTCGAGTAGACACTAAGGTTAGTTGCTAGGAAAGGGAAGTAAAATGGGTGTTAAACAAAATTACAAAACAAATAGATTAAGCCAACAAATAAGGTACGGTTGCTAGTAACTTTCCCTCGACCGTTCCATGACAAAGACTCGAACCAATAGACAAACGCCTCGATCACAGAAATGACAAAGACAACCTGACTTGGCGTTCCCATTACGGTCAAATTCCCTTACATTCCACTCTTTACATACTTTTACAAAATAAGTGGTGATATCGGCCACTTTTTAGAAGACTTTACATCATTGATTTTTGTAATGTATCAACGAATAATCGATCCTTCTAAGAAATTCCTTTGGTATAAACTTCTTTTGAACTGACTATTTTTCTTCCTTCTCTTTTTTTTCTTTTTTTTTGAAATACATCATAAATCTCAGTTTAATTCCATCATCTTCACTATCATAATTCGTCTGGATAATTTTTTCCTTGTAACACTTCTTCTTCGGACATGATTCATAATCGCGAAAGTAGCAAAACTTGTGAGCTACATATTTTTCCCATTGCATTGTGCAATTTCCCGACCATTACAGAGTTAGAAAAATTTCACTTTGACACAGTAAATACAAAACTTTACACAAAAGAAACTAGCAACATTGTGATAATAGGCTTAATCTACATGGTAGGCTAAGGTGCAAAGGTGTAACGAAACATATAATATGGTGTAAAAAAAGAAAGGAATGGCTCAACAGGTTGTGTAAGGGGGGATTCTTACTCCTAAAAATGAGAGTAATCAAGGTTACACGGATTTAACTAACGCAGTGTGGTTAGTTAATTCTTTATGACTTGTAGGATATTTGGTTTAATCTAGAAATTTATCAGTTGAAACAATGTTCTTCCATCGAAATCCATATACTAAATCATAGGCCGTCTCGAGTGATATACCCGGCCAAGTTTTAAAGTCCACTACATCACCGCACACTTCATAATTTTGTGGAATTATAGTATCCAGTTGGACGGCCTACGGATTCATACTCCACAATATGAAACAAGGGATATAGTGCGCAAGGTAATGAACCAAGTGATTTTTGACAAAAGTCCTGCTGAACTCTTTTAAAATTTGGTACGCGTTATAGCACTTTTTAAAGCTCGTAGCTGTTATTTAGTAAGAAAGAAGACAAGTACGGTTCTAATTCTCCACCCCCTCACTTAAACATTATACAACCTCCTTTAGATAAGATAGAAACAATTAAATAATAAGGCAAAATAGAATTAGAACTGGAAAAAAGGGGGGGGGGGGGGGGGGGGGGGGGGGGGGGGGGGGGGGGGGGGGGGGGGGGGGGGGGGGGGGGGGGGGGGGGGGGGGGGGGGGGGGGGCGAGGAACACCTCCTTGATGTCTGCCCCGTGATAATTCTCCAAGATAAGTCCATGAGAAAAAAAAAGTGAGTTGACACAGGGCTTCAGTATGCTTGGATGAGTACCCTACAAGTCTTTTTCAGGCATATACCACTATCATAGTTTTCAGCACGGTCTGTATAAGAAGCATAAGAAGATAAGTGCAAATACTCTCTCGATACCATTTGTGACAAGAACCCATAAACACCATAATTAGTAATTGCGTGAATCAATACGCCGTATCCCAAACTGTCACACCCCGCCTAGGCGGAAACACGAGGCGTAACATCATGGATATCATCACAACACAATGATGTCAACAATAGAGAGAACTAAAGGAAAAGGATAATCAAATGGGACACTATGTGTCATGACAATACCCAACACGAAAAGATAACTGGAGTCCTTTGAGCATTTACTATAAGCAAAGTCATACCACAAGGAAACATAATCCAAAAGACTAAACAAGATCAACAAACATCCAGCATCAAACAATTCAAATGACATAAATAAAATCTCTAGGAGAATGACTCTGCATGCAAGCCTACAGTCTCACTAGATACTCTTCCTAACCTCAACATCCTCAAGATGATTACCTGAAAATGATGCTTAAAAACGTCAACACAAAGGTTGGTGAGAGTCATAGGTTTAAGACACGAAAATCAAATCTAATTGTAAATTACTGAGATAATAAAGAAAACATTGCAGAACAATAAATGAACTATCATACTGGCTAACATGCAAATCCAATCAATCACACAACCAATCCAATACAATCCAATTACACGATTTCCCAGTAACGATTTATAAGACGTCTCAATCATACCAAGGTCCCTGTGGTTACCCCCTTAGCCCAGGCCATGGATACTCGCAAGTAACCCTCCTGCTAGCTAGGCCACAATACCATCCACTAAACAGGCCATGGATACCCGTAGGTAATCCCCCTGACTTAGTTTGCAATTCTCAATATCACATTACAAAACATGTAGCACACAACATACAATAGTCACGTATAGTCCATGCATTTTTGACAACACATTATCACAGTAATAAAAACTCATTTCAACACTTGCATCATTTCCATCTCAAATTTAAAACAAAGTAAAAGTGGGACTATGAAACTCACCTAAAGCACAAGCAGCTTCCAAACAATATCCACACAATACAAACACAAATGTGTTACACGCGACCAAGCTAAAAGCTCATGTCCATGTAACACTCATATGATGGATGTCTAATGGTTTAATTAACCATCATGGGTCACCCTGACACCATGCCCAACCTTAACCGCTTCATTAACTCTTTCCACTAGTTACTTATAATTAACTCAGAATTGCAGAATTTTATCATGACTTTACGTACCGAAAACCCTTACTTAATAACCCTCATAATTCATACCAAAAATCGCACATGTTCATTTATGAGTATATTAACTACCTTGTGATTCCCAAGGATTACTTACATGTATAACTATCTCAAATAAAATCAAACTTCAAAACTGTCCTAATTCAAATCTGATTGCACACCAAAATGTATCACTCTAACTACCATACTTATACATGCTTTCAGAGGCTAATTTTCATAGGATTATCCATATACATATGGAACTTAACTACTGTAGAAGGGCTAAGCCTAATTCCATTTTTAAGTATAGGTTTCACCCTCACAAACATGACCTAAATCTGACTCGTATTTACTGATCTGACAACTTTTAGTGCAACCAACATTTGAATAACTTCCCGACCTTAAAAACTTTCGAGGCCAGATTTTATGGAAAGTAGACTCTTTTGGCGTATTCATAGGCTAAAGAAACATATCAATACACATTTTTATCATCTAGATAATAGTCATTGAACACGACCCAAAATTCTGCTCAACCCTAAATCTAATTTTAACGCAAATCTAACCAAACCACAAGCATGCATACACATCTAATTCAATCCTAAGCATACTAAAATCATAATATATCATAAACATTCTGTATTTTAATTAAAACCCTAGATCCATCATAATTAGGGTTACATGAATAGATTAATTAACTAGGATTTAACACACTTACCTTGATTACTAGGTCCTAACATCAATTCTTGGCTAGCTCTTGATCAAGATTCTTGGTTCCTTGTTCTTAGGGATAGGAAATCGACACAAAGGGTTTTGGGGGCTGCATTATGTCATTCTAGGAGCTTAGGGTAGGATAATGGACTAAAATTTGGGTTTAGGGCTTTTACCTTAAGGCCTAAACTAGCTAGCCCAACACAAATTGTTTTAGATAATTAAAGTCCATTTTTTTAATCCAAGGCCGATCGGCCCTAATACCTATATATATATTAAAAATTTATTAATTACATTATTACTTACATTACCTTAAGTTTTTATAAAAACCTAAGCTAGTTTGATTAAACCTTTTTACTTAAACGCTACTTACTAAACTTTCTAAATATAACTTTCATTTCACCAAACCACTTTCTATTTTTAGAAAGTTTGCTACAAACTTCTATATTTCACTCACATGCTTCCTTTCCAATAACTTACACTTCTTATAAACGCTTAACTCTTAAAAACCAAGAATTGACGTAGCAATGCATGCTACACGTCTTTCATTTCCATTATCACCACACGTGAACAAATGGAATACTTAACACCAAACTCATATGCACACAAAATAAGATAATCATTTACCTCTAAAATGACATCATGCACATAAGTAACCCACTTCAACATACATATAGAACACATAGCACGCAAGAAACATACAAAATGGACACTTAGCCATTTCTAAAGGTATAAACTAACCTACTCAAATCACGGTTGTCACAAAATTGTAGCCCATCGAGTTATTAACGCTATTGAGGTTATTGCTATCTACGAGAAAAGAACCCGCTTAGCTCGTGACTTAATTAATCGAGTCGTACGCCAGGGAGCCAAGGTGGCAAAGAATGCTAACAACCAGAGGAGATGGAAAGGTGATCATGATGGAAGTTCTAGCCAGTAACAAAACAAAAGACATAAAGTGATTAGGGCACACGCTGATTGGATAAGCAATAAGAAAGGGTATGTTGGAACTCTACCCCACTACAACAGGTGTAAATTGCACCACATTAGGCCATGCACTATGAATTGCCATAGCTGCAAGAGGGCTGGCCATATGACTAGAGATTGTAGGACGCCCGTTTTGATAACGACACAGAGGCCCCCATTGGCAAATCAGAAACCTAAAGTTACTTGTTATGAGTGTGGAAAGCTAGGACATTACAAAAGTGATTGTCCAAAGTGGAAGAATTAGTACCATGTGAACCAGACTTAGAAGGGAAAAGCTCGCGGGAACTTTAGCATCGTTGCAGATAATGTTAATGCTTAAGGAGAGACCTTCCCGTCTTGCCTAGTGAAACCTAAGTCGGAACCTTCTTAGATTCTATTCCCTAAAAGGATTTGCATTTGTACTTCCTTTTAATTTCATTGTATTGTGTGGATGTTTTAAATTCTCTATCAGTTTATGTGTCATGATGATTCCGTCGATTACATTTTAATTCGCTATTAATTTTTGCAAGCAACTCCTTAAAATTATCATCGTTTTATAAACATTTTCACAGTCGATCTATAAACTATTTTACTACCATCTTATAAACTATTTTGTTATCATCTTAGAAACTATTTTGCTATCATCATATAAACTATATTGCTATCACCTTATAACTATTTTGCTATCACCTTATAAACTATTTTGCTATCATCTCACAAACTATTTTGCTATCATCCTATAAGCCACTTTGCTTTCACCTTATGAACCGTTTTGCTACATTATAAAACCATTTTGATACTATCTTATACATAACACTAATTTGACGAAAATTAGCGTTGCACTGTTAGTCCTTAATTATACATAGCCTGATCACCTATGCCTAATTCAGGAAGGACCATGCCATGCTGGGAGTAGTCACCTTAAAATTTTACCCAAAATCAATTTTCTAGTTATATATTTTTCAAAAAGGAAAATTTTGTGTGCGTATACATAAGATGTGCATGTCATGGGCATTTGTATTAGTAAGCACAGTAACTAAGTAGACATTTACATCACCTTTTCTTATAGAGTCAACCCTATCTTACACTAAATTTTAAGCCGAAAAGTCGAGTTACGTCACTAGTCACCTTAGGACAATCCACCAATGAGTATGGTCGCCATTAAGGAATTTGCTAAACCACTCATTCAACATCGACTTAATGCCCGTAGGACTTAGTAGTTTTAATGTTAACATCGGTATGGATTGATTGTCAAAGTACCATGTCGGGATCGTTTGTTACGAGAAGATTGTTCATATCCCCTATGGTAATGAAAAATTAATAATTCATGGTGATAGGAGTGATGATAGAAGCGAGTCTAGATTGAATATCATCTCATGCGCCACGACCCTGAAGTATATGTATAAACAATGTTATGTCTTCCTGACACACATCACGGAGAAGAAGTCGGAGGAGAAGCGACTTGAGGATGTACCTATTGTGCGGAATTTTTCGAAAGTCTTTCCTGAAGACTTGCCTGGACTCTCACCAACCCAACAAGTAAAAATTTCAAATTGACTTAGTACACGGTGTTGCACCTGTAACACGGTCTCCTTATAGACTAGCTCCATCTGAGATGCAATAGCTGACTAACAAATTGCACGAGCTTTCAGACAAAGGACTTATAACACCTAGTTCCTCACCTCGGGGAACTCCAGGTTTGTTTGTCAAGAAGAAGAATGGATCCTTCAGTATGTGCACTGACTACAGAGAGTTGAACGAGCTAAATACCAAGAGCCCCCGATTTATTGATACAACATGAAATACCACAATGGAAGTGGGAGAAGATCACCATGGACTTTATTACGAAGCAAACAACAACGACGAACGTAGAAATTTTTGTCGAGGATAACGAAAAAATATTTGACATGCTTTTCTTCTATTCGAGTGACAAAAAAGATATTTACAAGTTTGTCTTGGTATTAATATCTATTATTCAAAACAACTAGAAAACATTAATAGAAAAAGAAAGTTAAAAATCATATAAGGAGTAATTGTTTTGCTCGAGTGTTAAAACAAAATACATATTAATGAAATAAAATGAATAATATAAATCAGTAAACCCACTCATTTACTTCTCTCTCTCTCTCTCTCTTTCTCTCTCTCTTGATATTTCTATCTTCTTATTATATCCACTTCAACGATGGCTTAATTGAGAGTAATTGCAACAAATACTTATCACTTCACTAGCGTGATGACAATATGTGTGTTTAGATATGGATAAATGGCAGAGGCTAGATTAAAAACCTGATGAAATGTATGTCATAAACCAAGCTACAACCAGTGTTATAGTTGAGCCGGTTATGGGTGGCTGAGCACTCGCTAGCCACCCCATTGGCTCCGCCCCTGGGTGCCATCAACTTTCATCTTCTTCTTAAAAATCCATTTATAGCATCACTTGTTGTCCCCTTCTCATAACGCGTTATCACCATTTCTCCTCTTATCAAACACGCATGAAACACCACTTTTGGAGGTGGTTTGATTATCCAAATTTATTTGTTTGTGTGTGTGAGAGTATATATTAAAATCTATTTGTGTTAAAATAAGATACGTCTGTGTGATTGATTTGATAGTCATTATTACAGATGTTTATCAGGTGATTTGTTTAGGCTAAGCACTATAAGATCGGTCGAGATGTGGTCTTACTCGGTCGTTAAAGTCGGCACTATAATGGGATCAAGGTCGTTGAAGGTTCGCAACCATGGAAATGAAGATGTTGGTCGTCGGTAGGACCGATTCATGTGCACATTTGTGTGTATATTAATTAATTAAAAAGAAATTTTTTTGTAGTATGTTTTTTGTACTGTAGGTCGCCGAAGAAAAAAAGCTGATGTGACAAGAAAAATAAAGGTCGTTGTAAGTCGTTGTAGTGTCCAACCTTAAATGATTGAATGTTGATGTGGCAGTAGTAACTAGTAACTTTGATCGGTGTTACACTAGTTATACAATTTATTTACAGGTAAATAAAGCACAATTTTATCAAAACGGCAAATGTTTGAATTTATCACACCAAAATTAAATGCTTCAAAAAGTT
>BQNB010016793.1:3806-71050 GCA_026074375.1 Tanacetum coccineum | reverse complement strand
TAGCCCATGGGCCGACCATCATGTAACTATATAAGCCCTCTCCTAGCCTTGGAGAGGGGTTGGTTGTTTCATTTTTTCCATTTTCCACATATAAATAACACTTCATCCATTCCATATACTTTCTCTCACTAAACATCACAACCCACATCTCTCTCTCTTGTTCTTGGTAGATCACTAGATTACATGTTTCTTCACTTTATATGTGAGACTGAAATCAAGGTTTTAGTTTTGAGGTCTATTTCAAGTACTTAAAGCTTATTTGCTCTAGAGACTAGAGTTGGCTGTTAGTGATGAGGTATATGTCATTTATCATCTATGAATTGCATGTTGATTGAAACAAAGTGCCCATGATATATAATTAGAATAATGAATTAAGTTCTCGATTTAAGTTGCTAAAAGAATCTATGTGAAATGGTACTACTGTCATAGTTGATCACTTCGTTAAGAGCTAATGTTAGGAAACTATATTGTCAAAGTTAAGCTAACAACATGTATTTGGTTTTGTAGAAACTGGTAACAAAGAAAATGAAGACACTGTTCCCGAAAAGGAAATAATGACTGATGACATTTATAATTGGATTACGGCAAAGTACGGGGCACCGAATGAAACTTGGAATGGTGATCAGATTGCTTTAGTAGCTGATGACGTTGTCAAAACATTTTTTGCTTTAGTAGCTGATGACGTTGTCAAAACATTTTTTTTGGTAAATCATACTCTAAACAAGGTATGTAATGTCTAATTCACTTTGAGTTTCAATTGAATTTGGTTTGTACCATTATTAGATGTCCTAGAGTGTTCAATGATAGAAGCCAATGTCCCCGAGTTTTCAACCAAAACGGCAACAAAGGATGTATCAGATGAAGTTGAGGATGACACAGTTGAAGAAGCAAAAGATGACAAAGATGATTCAGATGATGAGACATGGAGTCCTAAAACCATTGGAGCAACTAGTAAGAATATCATCTGTCCAAATAAGAAGGGAGCAACTAGTAGTTCCAGTCCATCAACAAAGAAAAAACTTGTCAACAGAGGTGAACCAGTAAGGCATTGCATCATTGGGTTAGCAAATCCTATAACCTGGGATATGATTGTTAAAAAAGAATTTGGAGTCAGGAAGGAGGAGGTAAAGAAGCAGGTCAATGAGAGCATGGAGCAGGTGAACAAAGGTAAAAGAAAGATGGGTGACTAAGCATTATGTTGGTGTGTTAATAAACTGTTGGTGATGGTTATGTTTTATAGACTAATCTTTTGCTAAACTATAACTGTATATCTTACTTAGGTGAAGGTAGTTGCAACATATGTAGATGCAAGCTATTATCTTTTGTCACCCTTTAAAAAGGGTTTAGACACTTAATGTTATCGTATTATGTATGAATATGTTGGTACAACATATTCAATTTTAAAAGTGTATGTAATGTAAAAAAATAGAATGTTAACTGGTAAAAATTATAACCTTAGCCTTTAATTACTTTGTTTTTTTTTGTTATGCTTTATCTCTTTAGTTGTATTTTTTATTAGTTTATGTTATATAAACTGCTTATTGAAAACTACCTTAAACGGTTAAATAGGGACAAGGGGAAAGCCGCATCTGGTGATCAGGACAAGTGCTTATTTAAGTTCAACTTGTACTTTTTTTATATTCACTTTTCTTCTTTAATTCCAATTCAGCTGCCCAAAGTTTTAGGACACAACACTGCAGATAGGGTTTTGTTGGATGCTCCTTGCATTGGTACAAGGGTAAGCGTCAAGATTTATTTGTGTGTATTCCTGTCTGCTTCTTTTGTTCCAGTTGAAAATGTACTTATTTATGTCTATGAATTAACAGGTTATATCTAAAGATGAGTATGTCAAAACCTCAAAAAATGTTGTAGATGTACAGAACTGTTCACGTCTACAGAAGGTACTTAAAGTCTTTCTTTATATTATATTTTTTTAGATTCGTGTGAGCACGTGAATAACAAGTTAAAGAGATAAAAGAGAGTAAGTTAGATAAATTAAATGTTGGGTGATAAATGAATGGTAGAAACTTTCTCATATAGCTTACAACCTTTTAATTGCATTTAATCTCTAAGATCCCCAATATACATACATTTTATATTTGTAACTTAAAACTTAATGGACAAAGAAGGGTTGGTCTTTCAACCCAGTTCGACTTTACCTTCACTTGAAACTTACTACTTCTGGTCTAGACTTGCTCGCTTCCGCGGGATGGGTATTGCTTTTGTGGTCTAGACTTGCTCTGGCCAGTTGGTCCACTCATTTTGGATATGGTTAAAGGTGCAGTAAAATCCTAGAGTAATTTCAAATGAATTCTGGCTATTGCATTTTAAATTTCCGGAGGGTAACACACAATGGTCTTTTTACCAATATCGTTGAAATTGTGTGGGACGTGGCAGGAGATTACCAACACCAAAGGGCCAAACTGTTGGATCTTTTAGGAATGGACATGCAATGTTGCCTAAAGCTATATCAGAAAAGTAATCTTATATGAGTCTATATTTTAAATTCTATGTCACGTTGATTTTTTTAAATATACGTTGTCTGTATAATGAATGTAATGAATTATTTTCATTGTTGTAGGCTGGGTAGCAGAGTAAAGTTATCATGGAAGCTCATAGGTATTTAAAAATCAGATAATAGAGGTTATAGTTTGACATATGAAACACCAAATTGAGTTTCATATGTACAGACAAACTGTTGTCATGACTGTTCCATCATATGTGGCTAGCGACTTGTTGCGCCCTCTTTCAAGGACATGACGAATTGCTGGTAAGCATCTAAAAATATACATAAACTTGTTTATCAGCTACCAAAGTCCCTTATAACTATGTTTTTTATTGCATACAGTGATATGCATTGAACCAAGTTTTAAACGTCAATTATATGATAGGTATAAGGCACTTCATGATAGGATTCAAGCAATACCTAATGGTGGTGATGCTGCTTCTAAATCGTGCAGATGAACACTGTTAACACTTCCACATCTAAAAGAATATCGGTGCAGAATTAAAGAGCTACGAAAACGCTTACCGTAAACAATGGTCAACAAGCTGTTTCACCTTATGCTAGAGTTGCCTGTCTCTGAACCTTTTTCTTCAACTAATTTGATTTGTTTATTAACTGATAAAACGTATGTATAGATGTATTAGCCGTCATTATATCAAATATATAAGAATCCAACACACTACTAGTTCTGAATTAGTATATACTATTTAGTCCTTATAATTTTAATCATATGTCAAGTTTGTTTTTAATTGTTTATTTTTGTTGAAAAGTGAATAATAAGCAGCTACATAGCAATAATCTAATAAGCAAGGCCTCTTCATAATCCTATCAAGCTTATAAGCACTCCCACACAGCCATTTCGTCAAGGAGAAAGAAATACCATCCGGCCCGCACTTTACAACATTAAAATCATTGATATCAATAACCATATCTCTATCCATTTTACACTGTCACAACCCCAGACGGGGCCTGGACGAAATACGTGTCCAAGGGCGTGACGTCATAACAATCCGAACACAAAGCAATAAAGAACGACCACTAATCATGGACGTTTGAAAAAGTTGTACTCGTTGCATATGAAAAATAATAATTAAGTTTTACAACCGGTCATATGAGAGTTAAATGTAGCGGAAGCATAACAAAGTTTTGATAATGACAACGAGTATATAATAGATAAGTCTTGAAATTGGCGAAGTCACATAGCACATAGACTCCATTTAGCATCAAGAATCCATCCAAGCTAAGCACCTGATAAAACATGTTTAAAACGTCAACAATTAAGAAGAGTACCTTTGAACAAATCTAATCTATTAAAATAAATTGGTTCACTAGCTTATTTGAATAAGCTGGAAATAAGCTAAAAAGGTCTGGTAGCTTAATCTTGCAAAAAGGGTTAAAAGTAAAATGTGTGAAAGGTTTAACGAAAAAGACCCAAGGGCGATATGGTAGCAGGTGTGTTTGTTAAAGTGTTGGGATGTTAAGGTTTAGGTCCCAGGTTCGAGCCTGGGGCTTTCCTATACGGCCTAACATTTTTATTTTGCAAATTTTATTTTTGAATGAGCTTTTTAACACTAAAATAAGCACTTTTAATAAATGAACTTTTTAATAAAACTCAAAAATAAGCTGGAAAATGCTTCTTAAAGATGACAGATGTGTCCTAAAAGGCTTAAAAGCTTTTAGCCACAAATTGATATTTTTGCCAAAAAGCTACTATAAGCTAAACCTCAAACTAAATGAGCCAACTATGGTTTATAACAGACCTAATGAGCAAATCTAAACCAGATTTAAGCAAATCAAATAAGCCACATATCAGATAAGCAAATAAGCAATTTAGGCTAAAATACTTTTAAAACAATATAGGAAGGCACCTTTAAGCTAATTTTTAAGCTACTAAATCATTAAGCTAATCCCTAAAACCTAAAAACAGATTAAGAATGACCTATAAGTTACCAGAATAAGCAAAAATTAAGCACTAGAGATCACTAACAAGCTCTAAAATTGCAAATGAAAAAAGCTATCTAAGCAGATTTTTATGTTTTTGGATTTTTCAAGTTTTTGAATGTCTAATTGCAGCCCTATTAATAAGCTAGTAAAATAAGTTCAAAACCTAAAATAAGGTCAAAAAGATTGAACTTATACTATAAAGAACTTGTGCAAAGAATTTTAAAACCTAAAACTAACATTTACTTATCTAAATTTGAGATTGAAAATGACTTTTTAATAATCAATGAACAGTAATGAAAAGAAACTTCACTTTTTATTGAATAACTTGAGAGTACAATGTTTGGAAAGTAAAAATGCTTATAACAAAGCTTAAAAACAGAGTATTGAATACAATCATGAAATCCCTTTAGGATATTCCAAAATGCATCATCTAAATCTTACAATCACTAAAGGTTGGGTCATTCCTAACACAAGCCGGTATCATCTAGGAGTTTAAGATCACATACAGCTTCTTCCAAACACCCTAGCAGATCCAGAATCATCAAATGCAAACCTACTATAATATACTTAATGAATAAGAAAAAATATTGAACTACAACAGTAAGTAACCATCACACCCAAAACAAACACAACATATAAGTACATTATCTTCATTGCCAAACTATTCATAAGTACATAATCTTGGGCTATGTTAAGCTAAGCAAAAAATAACAGAGTAGCATTTACTTAGACAACACATAGCTTCATTTAGATTAACATAAACTACCCATCAACAAACATTATTCATAAAACCACAAAAGACAAGATACATAACATCCCATAACCATAAACAAACATGATCATTTAAAAAACCACTAGATGACCCCTGATCTTCAAAATAAAGCTATTCTTTTCTTGTATCTTAACCTTGGTCTCCTTAGCCATCAACAGTAAACGGGCAGCCTTTTCCAAATCATCCTTCTGCATACGTTGTAACAACTCCACCGTCCCAATAGCATCATTATTAGTTTTGAGCTTTTTTAGTTCCCCGATGTATCCACGCATCCTCCTCACATCCTCCAGTAACTCACCTACCAACTTCTTAAACTCACTCACCTTGCTAGCATCCTTTTTAACATCCATCTGAATCAAAATAAGCAACTGATCCTTAGTGCGAGTAGACATGGTAGTTTTAGAAAGTTCCTCTAATAGTGGTAAGGGAGCCATATGAACTATGAGAAAACAAGATCTGAGTGTTGTGTTTTGTAGAAAGGAATTATGAAGAGTACTCTAACCCTTAAAGATTATAAAGAGAGAAAATATGGGTGGGAGACAGAGAAGGATTGATTGATGTGATGAAGTCTCGAGCAGAAAAAAACAGAGCAAATTGGGGCAAATAATTAAATGCGGGAAAGATGTAAAAATATATAGCATTCTTTAAATAAATATACAAAAAGTATATACAAAAGGTATATACAAAAGGTAATATATATTTAGGTGATAAGGCTTTCGGTTCGGTTTTTATTTTGTCAAAGTATGTTCAATCCGTAAATCAAATATTTAACTCAATTCATTTTTGGCAAATTCAGTTCGGTTACAAGTCCGATTTGAATTTTTTTAGATGTGGTGCGATTTTCAATTTTTTTGTATGACACTCGAATTCTGCACAAACCTACGCAAAACTAACCATTCAAAATAAATAAACAACTATTTATGGACCCTACATACCAATGTATTTGATTGTTAAAAAATACCGGTTGTTTTATATAAAATGGTGTCTGTAACATAAACAAATAGAGACGTGTTGTTACCTACACACCAGTGTCTTTAATTGTGTAAAAAAACTAGTTGTTTTATATAAAATGGTGTCTGTAACATAAACAAATAGTGACATGTTGTTACCTACACACCAATGTCTTTAATTGTGTAAAAACTAGTTGTTTTATAAAAAATGGGGTCCATAACATAAACATATAGAGACAAGTTGTTACATACACACTAGTGTCTTTAATTGTGTAAAAAGAGTGGTTTGCACCCCAAAAACTATTTTTTATACAATTTCTATTATGAAAACTGGTTTTTTCAAGAAAACCTAATTCCATTTATTCCCTTCCCACTATTTTTTTGTCATAGAGATAGGGTTTTACGTAACCAATCTTTTTGGGGGGTGTTTTTAGCCTTTTTTGTAGTAGTGCACTAAACTTTTCCAACAGTAAATTTACAAGGGGAGATAGCTATAATTGTTTGTAGCCAATTGGCTAAACTTTGGTGCTACAAATCGTGGGTCCGTGATTCCTTTCTATGGGTCCGTGAATTTTGTGCTACAAATCGTGGGTCCGTGATTCCTTTCTATGGATGATTGGAGCTAAACTATCCATAATTTACAATATTAAAAAAACATATAAGCACTTATTTTTTTAAAACTTGTATATAGGAAAAAAACTAAAAAAGACATTAATTCTAAAAATTAAGGGGTTTTAAATAAATTAATTAAAAAAATTTTAAAAAGTCAAAATATGTTTTATTTTATTTTACCATTTCGATAATATATATATATATATATATATATATATATATAGTGAGACTTTCTTTTCAGAACCATTCTTAGTGCGAGAACTGACAGAACCACCAAAAACATGCATGCACGCCTTCAATAATTGTATTTTTTGCACATATGTTCTAAAAACAACATATATGTTTTAAAAAAACATAGTTGTTCTAAATAATTTGATAAGAAATTAGAAATACAAAACTTTTCTTTGAAGGTGTGCATGTATGTTCTTATAAGGCGTGCAACAACAATATTGCGGCCATGTGTAAAGTTTTTGTGAAAGAAGAGGAAGAGTTCATGATAATACTTAAGAACATAGGTGGATTCTTACGATTATTGATGATTTTCATGTATTTTTTTTGTTTTTAAAAGGCGTGCATGTATGTTTTTGGTGGTTCTGTCAGTTCTCGCACTAAGAATATATAATATATATATATATATAAAACAAACTTTTTTACAACCCTTTGAAGCACACTCATTAAATAATGCTGAGCCAGTCTAATATTCACCCTCACATATGGTAAGTACAACAAATAAAGCTTCTCTAAATTTCCTCTGTACTTTTCCTCTTTAAATAAGTTTTCAATATGCGGTTTCAATGACATTGAATGTCATAAAAACATTCCAAAATCAAGTCCGTTTATGTAAACTCATTAACACACCCTAATCAGTTACATATACATCATGATTCAAAAACCCTTATACTTAAAAACTAATTCTATAACAACCCGCAATTTTTATCAATGTAAATATGCATCTATTAAATTAGATGCAACGTACTATCCATCTATCAATATATACCACCTTTTTATAGGGAAAGTTTTTGCTTTATTCCATTATGTAACATAGTTTACATAACTAAAGTTAACGGGCTCACACGACCTACCTATGCCATTTATATCTATGTTTATATCAGATAATATCCTAATATGTCAAGTCTATGCCCTAATATCATTTTTACCAAAAACGTTATCCATTTAACAATGTAATATCAAAACAAGCTTTAAACGTTAAACGTTTATATCAAAACCCTAATTATATGTAATATATACATATAAAATGAATGTACAAGTATTCAAGGCATGTGTACAAGTATCATAGCAAAACATTTGAATAACTTTACCCTCTAAAAACAATGTACAACTCATTTTAAGCATAATGTACAAGTTCATTAAGCATGACCTTCAAAATAACCGTTTTACCACCGTTTTCATTTTAATTTCTTTACCTGCACTTTTGTACAAGATACTACAATTAATGTAGAACATGTAAATCCTAATTACTCTAATACTAAGCTCTCATACACATTTAAAAAACCCTAAAACCTAAAACGAAACCCTAAACCCTAATTTCACTTTACACCTAAACTTAAATCCTAAACCTTAATCCTAAACCTTAACACTTAATCCTAAACCCTAATTTAACACTAAACCTTAATCCTAAACCCTAATCTACCCTTAATCATAACCCTATACCATGTTTTAAACCATAAACCCTAACTCATGACCCATATGACCCCGTCACCCTTTTTTCTTGCATCTTTTACCCATTTTTAAGAAACCATGCATCCTACCACCTCTATGACATCACCACCAGGTCACAAGCACCCTACCAAGCACCTCCATCACCTCTCTTGTCCACCAAGGATTCATGATACCTCCTTGACACCTCATGCTAGCCGAAACCACCTCACCACCTTACACCTTGCATATCTACTCTTCTAGCCTTCCATACTCATCTTATAGACTTAATTAGTCACCTATCTACATCCCCCACAACTCCTCTCTTACCCTCAAATGGAATTCTAACACTCCATAGAAGCCATAGAAGATCAAAAAAAGTCCCTAAGCTCATAATAGAAGCCAAGAAGCAAGAAAAACAAAGTCTTGAAGCCATTTCTAGGCGTACGAGTCCTAAAAACCCATTTCGATCCATTTAGCTCAAGTAAGCCTACGATCTTGTTCCATAAGCTTATATTATGCATAATAATATTCATAATACTCTTAAGATCATGCATCAACTCTTGTTTGAAGGTTTGAATCCTTAAACCCATGTGTTTTTTATTAAAACCCTAAAAATTACCCGTTTTGATTTTCTAGCTAACGGATCCTTTTTCTAAACTTTCGTTACATTAAAACATCTTATTTTAGCTTATACTAATAAGCTATAACCTAAAAATATAATTTGGAATCCTAAAATAAGCTTGCATGGCATTTTGGACTTGTTTTGTAAATTATTTCCATGCAAGGGGTATATACTGTAACTTTTTTAAATTTATAACTAGAGGGGCTAAAAATGTTATTTTCTTAAAGTTATAACTATAAGGACCTATTTTGCAAAGCTTTAATGTTAAAGGTTTAAATTATATATACTTTATATATAAAGGACTAAACTTGTAAAAGTTTATAAACCAAGGGTATATTTTGCCATTTCTCCAAACTTAAAAATATAAAATACTATATTTTTACATTAATTATAAAAATATAAATAAATATTATTAAACTCAATTTTATTAAAACCCAATACATTTATCGTTATTAATCCTCGATCTATGTTTATAAAATCAAATACGTTATATAATTAACGTACTTTATCATCGACTAACTTTTAAAGGAACTTGAAATCTTATCGTATCACGATACTAGGGAGTTTCATGTGAGGGGTTCCATTTGGGTATTTGTTTTGATGAATTTGTTGGGTTTACGATTTAAAGTGCCCTGGCTCCTTAAACAATACTACATGGCCTCTGAATTATGATAGCCCGAATAGTTATACAATATTTCCATAATAGTTCAATCAAACTAAGACTTGACATATTACCCAGGTTGTGTGACGAAGCTGTTACTTTCATTTCATATACTTTTGCCATTAATCAGATTTCCCTATACTGTTAAGGTGAGATTTTATAGCCTCGCTTTTAAATATTTTAATGCTTTAAAAACCAGCGAGAGGGATACATGCTTAAACCATAAATACAAGTGTTTTTCCAACTGTATGCTATCCAGACATATTATTGCCTAAGTACCTTCTAGTGCCACTATTTCCATATCATGAATCATTAATTACTTGCATTGCGATTGAACACGAATATTGTAAATAGATCTATTGGGGGTGACAACTCTCGTTGGTATACCCGTTCATGGGGTAGCCAAACGCACTATATTTGACTTAATGGGTAACTTTGGCTAGTTACCTTTCCACGGGGATATTTGTTCCTCAACCAATGTCACTACAGTGATTTCCATGTTAACGTATTGATATCATGAGCTTAAGGTAATAATATTGTTTTCCATGATAATGTATGTGTTACAATTATTACTACTTATAATAACTTGTATTCAACCATTTACAAATTGTGGGTGTATAACAACGTAACCCACTATTAAACTTGTATTCAAACTATTTATCATAAACCTATGAATTTCACTCAACCTTTGTGTTGACTTTTTAGCATGTTTATCTCAGGGAATTGAGCGACATATGGCACGGAGTGGCACTGACTTGAAGATGGCTAAAACTGTTATCGTTCAAACTTTATGTTTCTAGATTTTAAGACATCCTTTTGTAAAACTCTAATGAATAAATGAATGATAACTAAATTTTCCAAAACGTCTCTTTTGAGTCGTTTTCTATGATTATGATTGTTGTACTATGAAGTAATACCCCAGATTAGCTTTCGCTGCTATATGTTAAAAATGAGGGTGTTACAGATTGGTATCAGAGCCATGGTTATAGAAACAAGGTCAAAACCTTAACTATAACTACTTTTCTTTTTCCATCCAAGAAAGTCCTTAGTGCCGCTACATCTCCCGAATAGTACGTAAAGGTACATAACTATTATACTATTATATAAATAACTTATGTTATTTACTGCTGGGTTGTTAACAGAGTAATGTCTTTTCCCAACAATCCTACTTTTGATATTAAGGATGCTTTTTCCTCTAAACTTTCCGTACTATAATCCTACTTCACCAGACAATTTCCCTGCCTCACCGGGAAACATCTCTCGTGACTCTTCAGATGATTTAACTAAGTATCTTTTGGCCTCACTAGCTATCTCACCTTTCTACAATGATCCATATATGAAGGTCAAACAAGCATATGATGCTATTCCACCACCCCAAGCTATTATTTCTCTACCATCTGTTTTACCTTTATTTCTAGTATTATCACTACCACCAATGTTTGATTCCCAAGATTTATTTCCTCCCGAAGAGATTTCACCACCTAAAAACACTGAGACTCCTGTTAAATCACATCTTCATCTTTATCAGTAGGATCTTCATCACCAGTTAGGTCAACCACACCACCACCAGATTATCCCTTTGATGAATCTATCTTCGCAGAGTTAGGTAATTCATTATGAATCATACCACAACTACAGTGAACCAGTCCCCGAGAAATCTAATAAGTCGAAAGCTTGTTTGAATGTTTATCTCTAAAAATCTTAAATTCCAAAATTTTCCATTATATCCTACAATGTAATACCAAAGGATGTGTATTACTATGTTAGAACTTGTATGAAAATACAATATGTCAAATGATTTCAATACCACTATGTATGAAAATTTTGACAATGACTTGTGATATCATTCTTATTTCATGTTTACTTATGTTGATAGAATGCCTCCCAAAAGGATGTCAACATCTGAAGCACCAACTATGACTCAAGCTGCCATCAGAAAACTAGTTGCTGACAGTGTTGCCGTAGCACTGGAAGCACAAGCTGCAACAATGGCAAGTACTAGTTATCCCAACAGGAACACCGGACCTTCTAGAACTCCTATAGCAAAAATAGGAAACTATAAAGAGTTCATATGCTGTCAACCTTTCTACTTCAATAGTACGGAAGGAGCAGTTGGCCTCATCCGCTGGTTTGAACAAACCGAATTAGTATTCTCTCAAAGCAAATGTGCCGAGGAAAACAAAGTAACATTCGCTACTGGTACCCTTACTGATGATGCCTTGTCCTGGTGGAATACATACGCCCAACCTATTAGAGTAGATCAAGCCAATCAAATCACCTGGACTGAGTTGAAAAGGCTCTTGAAAAATAAGTATTGTCCTCAAACTGAAGTAATAAAGATGGAAGAAGAACTTTACAATTTGACTGTAAAATGAAATGATCTTAAACCTTACATTAGAAGATTCTAAGAATTAACAGTCTTATGCCCAAATATGGTACCAAACACCGAGAAACTCCTGAAAGCTTTCGTAGGGGGATTACCCAAAAGTATTGAAGGAAATGTTACCGCCTCTAAACCTCAAACTTTAGAGGAAGCCACTAACATAGCCCAGAGGCTAATGGTTCAGGTAACAAAGCACGATGCTGTGCAAGGAACCAATAAAAAACAAACAAAAGTTTGATGATAGCAGAAACACTAACAACAACAACTACCCTAATAATCATAACAATAACAACTACCCCAATGATCGCAACAACAATAACCACTCTAACAACCGCAACAACTACTACCAAGATAACCGCAACCATAACAACCGCAACAATAATCACCAACAACAGCAAAATGGAAGGCAGGAAACCTTCAGGACTTATGGAAACTGTAGATATAATAGACCTTATACCCTGTGTAGGAAGTGTATAATGCATCAGACAGGACCTTGCATTGTTAGGTTTCAGAATTGTAACAAAGTGGGCCAACTGCAGAAACAAAAGACCCTCGGACTACTAAATTAGATTCTAGTTATAGCTTTTGTTAGGACCTAACCACGGGATGTGTGGTATAAATAACAACACTTGTCAAATCTTGACTATGTAAAGTATAAAGACAAGTTGTTCATGATATAATATAATTCTGTTATACCTCACTATTTCATAGTACCGTTATTCAGGGTTGCACCCTAATTTTGTTAAACCAATCTTTCGAAATTGATCTTATACCAATTAAACTTAATAGTTTCGATGTCATCATTGTTATGAATTGGTTATCCAAGTATCATGCTAAAGAAAGTCATCCACATCCCAATCGATAGTGAAACTTTGATTATCCGAGACGATCAAAGTAAAACTCGACTAAATCTCATATCCTGTATAAAAACCTAAAGGTATATATCCAGGAGATCCGTCTTTATTCTTATCTTTCAAAATGTGTAGCAATTACCGGGAGTTGAATAAACTTACTATAAGAAATCGTTACCCATTACCTAGTATCATTAACTTATTTAAACAACTTTAAGGTTTGAGAGTTCACTCAGAAATCAACTTATGATCTGGCTATCATCAACTGAAAGTAAAGGATAAAGATATTCCCAAGACTGCTTTCAGAACACGGACACTATGAATTTCAAGTAATGCCATTTGGTTTAACGAACGCGCCTACTGTATTCATGGATCTCATGAATCAGGTGTGTAAACCATACCTGGACAAAATTCATACTAGTGTTCATCGATGATATTCTTATCTACTCTTGTAACAAAGAAGAACACGCAGAACATCTGAGAATAATTTCAAAATTACTCAAAAAGGAGGAATTGTATGCCCAATTCTCTAAAGTGTAATTTATGGATCAATATCGTGCAATTTAATATTATTCTTCTCATACCACCAAGGAAACATCTTCTACTTAACACCGTTTTGATATCATGTTTTATGTTTAAGTAGGATGATTTATAAGCATCTTATTTAAATAAATTAGGACGCTTCTTCATTTGAATAAGGAAATTATAAACCACCGAACTATAAATTTATAAATTCTGAGTTACAAGGATTGGGACGCCTCTGTTTGTAAATGACAAATTATAAATGAGTAGGCTTAAGTATATGGCATTCATACAAACAATTTTCTTTCAAATCCGTTTGTGCGAATAATTCCTTTTCTTCATTATCATTAATACTTTCACACAATTGAGTCTCTAGTCGTAATTTATTCATTAAAATATTTCTAGATTCAAATCCAACATGATTGATGCACAAGCAACTCTCTTACAAGTCATAATTTGTTTAAATCATTCTTTGACATCACTCCATCATTCAATCAAATCTCGGGACAAGATTTCTGTAAGGAAGGGGGACTATAACAACCCGCATTTTTCATTAATGTAAATATCCACCTATTAAATTAGATGCAATTTACTATCCATCTATCAATATATACCACCTTTTTATACGGAAATTTTTCGCTTTATTTAATTATGTAACATAGTTTACATAACTAAAGTTAACGGGCTCACACGACCTACCTATGCCATCTATATTTATGTTTATATCATGTAAACATCCTAATATGTCAAGTCTATGCCCTAATATTATTTTTACCAAAAACGTAATTCATTTAACAACGTTATATCAAAACAAGCTTTAAACGTTAAACGTTTATATCAAAACCCTAATTATATGTAATATATACATATAAAATGAATGTACAAGTATTCAAGGAATGTGTACAAGTATCATAGCATAACATTTGAATAACTTTACCCTCTAAAACCAATGTACAACTCATTTTAAGCATAGTGTACAGGTTCATTAAGCATGACCTTCACCGTTTTCATTTTAATTTCTTTACCACCACTTTTGTACAAGCTACTACACTTAATGTACAACATGTAAAACCTAATTACTCAAAAACTAACCTCTTATACACATTTCAAAAACTCTAAAACCTAAAACGAAACCCTAAACCCTAATTTCACACTAAACCTTAATCCTAAAGCCCTAATCTACCCTTAATCATAACACTATACCATGTTTTAAACCATAAACCCTAACCCGTGACCTATATGAACCCGTCACTCTTTTTTCTTGCATCTTTGACCCATTTTTAAGCAACCAAGCATCCTACCACCTCTATGACATCACCACCAGGTCACAAGCACCCTACCAACCACCTCCATCACCTCCCTTGGCCACCAAGGCTTCATGATACCTCCTTGACACCTTATGCTAGCCGAAACTCCCTCACCACCTTACACCTTGCATAACTACTCTTCTAGCCTTCCATACTCATCCTATAGACTTCATTAGTCACCTATCTATAGACCTTGGCCACCTCATTAAGGAAACTTGGGCACCAAGCTCATTTGAGCACTATATAAACGCATACATACACACCATTTCAATCATCCCCCACAACTCCTCTCTTAGCCTTAAATGGAATTATAACACTTCCATAGCAGCCATAGAAGATCAAAAGAAGTCCCTAAGCTTAGAATAGAAGCCAAGAAGAAAGAAAAACAAAGTCTTGAAGCCATTTCTAGGCGTACGAGTCCTAAAAACCCATTTTGATCCATTTTAGCTCAAGTAAGCCTATGATCTTGTTCCATAAACTTATATTCTGCATAATAATGTTCATAATACTTCTAAGATCATGCATGAACTCTTTTTTGAAGCTTTGAATCCTCAATCCCATGTGTTTTTTATTAAAACCCTAAAAAATGACCCATTTTGATTTTCTAGCTAACGGATCCTTTTTCTAAACTTTTGTTACGTTAAAACATCTTATTTTAGCTTATACTAATAAGCTATAACCTGCAAATATCATTTGGAATCCTAAAATAAGCTTGCATGTCATTTTTGACTTGTTTTGTAAATTATTTCGATGCAAGGGGTATATATTGTAACTTCTTGAAATTTAAAACTAGAAGGGTTGAAAATGTAATTTTATTAAAGTTATAACTATAAGGACCTATTTTGCCAAGCTTCAAAGTTAAAGGTTTAAATTATATATACTTTATATATAAATGACTAAACTTGTAAAAGTTTATAAACCAATGGTATATTTTGCCATTTCTTCAAACTTAAAAATATAAAATATTATATTTGTATATTAATTATAAAAATATAAATAAATATTATTAAACTCGATTTTATTAAAACCCAATACATTTATCATTATTAATCCTCGATCTATGTTTATAAAATCAAATACGTTATATAATTAACATACTTTATCATTGACTAACTTTTAAAGGAACTTGAAATCTTATCGTATCACGATACTAGGGAGTTTCAGGTGAGGGGTTCCATTTGGGTATTTGTTTTGACGAGTTTGCTGGGTTTGCGATTTAAAGTGCCTTGGCTCCTTAAACAATACTACATGGCCTCTGAATTATGATAGCCCAAACAGTGATACAATATTTCCATAAAAAATTCTATCAAAATGATATTTCATTAAAGACTTTCATTTCATATACTTTTGTCATCAATCAGATTTCCCTATACTGTTAAGGTGAGATTTCATAGGCTTGCTTTTAAATCTTTTAATGCTTTATAAATTCATGAGGGGTATACATGCTTAAACCATAAATACAAGTGTTTTTCCAAATGTATGCTATCCAGACATATTATTGCCTAAGTACCTTCGAGTTCCACTATTTCCATATCATGAATCATTAATTACTTGCATTGTGAGTGAATGCGAATATTGTGAATAGATCTATTAGGGGTGACAACTCTCGTTGGTATACCCGTTCATGGGGTAGCCAAACGCACTATATTTGACTTAATGTGTAACCTTGGCAAGTTACCTTTCCACGGGAACATTTGTTCCTCAACCAATGTCACTACGGTGATTTCCATGTTAACATATTAATGTCATGAGCTTAGGGTAATAATATTGTTTTCCATGATAATTGTATGTGTTACAATTATTACTACTTATGATAACTTATATTCAACCATTTACAAACTATGGATGTATAACAATGTAACCCACTATTGAACTTGTATTCAAACTATTTATCATAAACCTATTAATTTCACTCAACCTTTATGTTGACTTTTTAGCATGTTTATCTTAGGTAATTGAGCAACTTATGGTACGGAGTGGCACGAACTTGAAGATGGCTAAAACTGTTATCATTCAAACTTTATGTTTCTAGATTTTGGGACCTCCTTTTGTAAAACTCTGATGAATAAATGAATGATAACTAAATTTTCCAAAACGTCTCTTTTGAGTCGCTTTCTATGATTATGACTGTTGTACTATGAAGTAATACCCTAGATTAGCTTCCGCTGCTATATGTTAAAAATTGGGGTGTTACAAATTCATTTGATTCTATATTTTATATCTTCAAAATAAAAATAAAAAGTTTTGATCTATGAGGTTCAACCATTCAAAACACCATAGAAATCAAGTCGACTCTTTTATCTAATTCTCGATCTTTTCTTTTTTAAACAGTTATTCCTTGATATTAGCATGATAATTTTCTTTTTTGATTATGTAGGTTTAATTCAATCATCGCATTTAAATATTTGTAAGTTTTAATTTATCTTCCTTTGTTTGGTTTGATGTGTTAATTTGGTACTTCTAAATTTTCTATTCATTATGAATATGAGTGTGGTTAGATATAGTAGATCTAAAGTTGGTGTAATTTTTTTGTGATACATGTTTGTGCTGGAATTTGAAGATCGAAGATCAAAGATTTGCAAGTGATTTAACAAGGGTAAGGTGTTTGATGAAATGTTTAAAAAGAATTTTACTAACATGGTATGATATCTTTTAGACCCTTTTTAAGCAAAATTGTTTTTTTAAGTTGTATTCATGTGTTTAAATATAATGTATTGTAAGAGGGGCGGACAAAGCTTATATTATATTGTAGCTCCTTGCCTTTATGTACAAAAGAGGTCATTTTGTGTATCAAAAGCTATTATTGGTTACACAAAGATAAAATGGCAGAAGCTATAGTAGAATAAAGTATGATAGATTCATAGGTAATTGAGAGTTTGGCTTTGTTACTGAATATTACTATGGTAAGAACTTCGAGCCCGCCATGAATTGCCTGAGTATGAATTTAAAAGCCTTATGAGGCGGCATGAGTAGATTGTTTTATGTTTTGAATTTTTTCCTTTAACCTTGCCTAATTGTTACTCCGTATACTTGGACAAATGGCTAAAGGAAGCTTAATGGCCGAAAATGATGGTGTATTGCAAGCTTCAAGCATATCTAAAATATTCATAGCTTAAACACGATGCACTTGCAGATTAGCAAATTTTGTTCTTGATGCAGTTCCTACTATTGAGAAAGCAAGATTGTATCGTTGAAAAGGTGGTGAGGTAATGCATGCTACCCTTTCTCAGTTCCTTTAGCGTATTTCTATTGTAAACATAGCTTTGACAACAACAAAAAATATGCTTGATACTCTTAATAAGAATTTGAGGCATCCGAATGGTCTAATACACGTAAAATTTGTTTTCAATTTTTTACACTACTCTTTACAATCTTAACTCCTAATATTCTTAATATTTTTTTTTACAATCTCATAAACTATATAGTTTTGAATGTTTTATATAGGCTCTGTGTGATTTGCATCAGAAATGAAAGTGTGAACAGTTTATGCCGTTACTTCCCGGGCATATATGTTCCTGCAAAACACGTATGCATAGTCAGTGTTTTGTTGGTATGCCATTATAATGTAGTTCAGAAGCTGCAGTTCTAATGATACCCAACTGATTATGCTTCAGTGTGGATTCTTGACTTATAAAGAGATAACTCCGGGTCTGATCAATTGGGATATTTTGTTTTTTTAACCCTCAAACTATAGCTCTTGATCATGCTTATTTATATGCAGTAAAGGGTTTAAAGAATAAGATGGTTGAATTAAAAGATTTGGTATGTAGGTTTGGTTTTTTTGATAAGAATGTGTGATATAGTATTTCTATACGATAAAATAATATAAAATATATAATAATCTAAAAGAGCAATTAAGAACTTTCCCAAAGTTTCCCTTAATGAAAATCCACTATAAAAGATATATATATAATATAATATAATACGTATTAAACCGGGAAGTATGCTTTCCCGGGTCGTTTCCCCAACGACTTATGAAATTGAAACCACGCCTTAGTTTGGATGATGATTTGAATGAGAGAAAAGATATTTTTGATTATCTATAACTACCAATTAAAAGCAACAATTAAAATAAGAACACAAAAGCAATTAAATACTTAAAACAATTAACGGGAAACAAATAAAACGCGACGAATAAGCAAGTAAGGCAAAACTAACTCTTAAAAATGCAAACTAAATTTCTAAACCTAAAATAGGACAAAAGAAAATTTTAAGAAAAAGAAAAATATTTTTTTGATTATTTTTGAATTTATTATGAATTAAAAACTATTTTAATCTAATTAAATCCTAAAAAATAGCAAATTAAGTCCTAAAAATTAAGAAAAATGATTTTTAAACTTAGAAAAGTCTAAAATAACATAAAAACTCAGAAAACTATTTTTAACTATTTTTAAAATTAAAATCCTATTTTTAAAATTAAAATTAAAAGCTCAAAAATTAAAATTAAAATCTAAAAGTGTTGAAAATGATTTTTCTGATTGTAAACCTAAAAGTATTTATTCTAATTCTAAAAACTATTTTTTTGTATTTTTATAAAACTTTTTTCTATTTTTTATTTATTTTTGTATTTTAAAACCTTAGAAAAATGATTAAAAATAATCTACTTTATGGTAAATTATCAAAAATTCAGGGAAAATCTAAAAGGCTATAAAGATCAAAGGAAAAATAAGAAAAAGCTCACAGCTTAAAAAATAAGCTAGGGAAAAGCTAATATAAGCTACTGTATGAAAATGGGCTTAAGGGCGTATAAAGATTTAATGAAAAGAAATGCTCATGGATGAGCTATTGAAGCACAATGGTTAACACGTTGGGTTTGTGTGTGGGAGGTCACGGGTTCAAGGTTGTCTAACACCCCTTTTTGAATTTTTTTTTATTTTTTGAAATCTAAAAGTACAAAGCTCTTAAGGACATATTTTTAAGCATTTTTAATAAAACAACAATAAGCTCAAACTCAAAGATAAGCTCTCTAAGAGCTTATTAAGCAACTGACCTCAGAAAGTGAGGTTTTGAGCTCTTGAGAGCTTATTTTCACTTATAAGCATGCACACTACTTATTTTAAGCTCACATGCAAAACCAAAAGCTGATCTATAAACCTTAAGATGTAAGGAAGCTAATTTTGATAAGCTACACTAACTAAAAACACTTTAAGTTATCTAAATTTATGATTAAAATCAGCAAACTCAGAATTAAACACTAAAAGCTCAAATTCAAGAAAAGCTAATAAGCAAAATAAGCCAGGACAGAAATTAAGCTTTTGGAAACTAGACAAACTACATATAAGCTCTTAATATCATGCATAAAATCTATTCCTATAAGCCAACAATCTAGTTTTAAAGGCCACTTACCATAACTACTGTTTTTGGCTTTTTGAGGATTTTGTTGAACTTTAAAAAACAAAATGAGAAAACAAGTTTAAAACTAAATTAACCCATATGAAATCTAAACACCTACTGAATTTAAAAGCTAAATTCCTAAAACACTAGCTTAAATGAAAGATTAAAAAGACAGCAGTACTAACTGATGTTAGTACTGCTGATGCAATTTGACAAGAAGTAAAACACAAATGCAGGTTTCCTTAAGGGAAATCCTGCAGTACACACTCTATTTTAGTGTGTTTAAACACAAAACTCACACAAACCAAACCTTTGAGAGCTTGGATCAATTTTTAGTAATCAAAGTAAGGGAGAAATCTCCCCTGGTGCACAACCAAGAAGTTTAAGCCAAAAATGATTTTAAACTTAAAATGATACTTCAAATTTGCTCAAAACTTATTCAAATATGATTATCAAACTGTCAAAAGGGGATTTAACAAAATATTTTGACTATTTAAGGTCAAACAAGCTTTTTCCAAACACTCCTTTAACTTTGACAGTTTTAGCCTAAGCTTATATCAACCCTAACAAACATAAATCAACAACTGAATTAACTAGAATCAAAGAATTACAATTATGCTACTTTATTTTTTTTATTGGTTTTTTAAGACTAATTATATAGCAACTATGAATTAAACTACACAAGCTGAAAACAGATAAAAGGACATGATTATTCAGCAAAATGAAATACAAATAAGCTCAAATAAGTAACTAATAAGCAGACAAAGCAAAGCTAATAAGCAGATAAGCACACATTAAGCTAGAATTTAAATGACAAGGGAATTAAAGGAGAACTTACAAAATGCTTCAGCTAAACAGAAGCCTAAACTCAAATGAGTATCTACAAGCTCTAGCTTATCCTATTGGATAAGCTAGTAAAGTCCATGGGAACCCTTCCATAATTGGTTCCCCTTCCAAAAGCTTTTAAAAGTCCAATAAGCATAAGATTTTTAACTGATTTATTGATTTAAGTATTATTAAGACTGAATTAAGCTCAATCTTAGCTTAGAGACTAAGAGAGCTTTTGAGAGCTTAAAGGTAACAGTTGAAGATAATTGAGCTTATTTAGAACTTATAGCAAGGTAAAAGAGATTGAGAAAACTTAAAAACTAAATTCATTAACTGAAAACTTTGATTACATGATTAAAAGGAAAATTACAAGAGATTGAAATTGAAAATTACATTAACTAAAATTAAGCTAAAAATTACAACTAAGTAAAAACTGAAAAAGAAGATATCCGTGTGTGTGTGAGGTGTGTGGCTATTTATAGCCTCTTAGTGAACCTTCTAGCCTCTTGAGGGCTACCCACGCCCCCATCAATCTCTGCCATCCATTCTTCCAATCATTGGAGGATAATCCTGAGCCGTTGGATCACTTATGAGCTCACACGGATTGCCAGCGTGGCAATCCGTGATTGAGACATTTGTGCTTCCATTGTGAGTGATTATAGTGAAAAACCCATCAATTTTGTGCTTTCTTCATTTGCCACCGTGTCCTCTCTTACTAAGTGAACCAATAAAAGCTCATGAAATGACTATTAAACCCTGCCATCTTGTACTAGACCACTTGAATTGTCCTTTCCACCCTTTGATTGGTAAAAGCCCTCTCGTTTTGACCCTTTGGTGAATTGGGGGAGACAATGAACAGTAAAACTGTTCTTGGCGCCCTTTTTAACTGAAAACGGGTAAAATAGATTTAAACTTTGGGGTATTGGCAAAACTAGTCCTTGTCTTTGTGAAGGTGAAAGTAATACACATCCAAGTGTATAACAACTTTTCAAAATTGGCATCTTGGGTCCCTGGACTTAGTTATTAAGGGTAATGGTTTAGGGTTTTGGGCCGGGTATGGGTAATTGGGCTTGGACTTTTAGTTTTAATGTTATTTTTGGGTCCGGGTAAAAAATAAGGAAGGATTTGGCCCATTAAGCTTAGGGATCATTTGTGTAACTTTGGAAACTTGAGGGACTAGATTTGTAACTTTGAATTTTTGTC
Source organism: Tanacetum coccineum (assembly GCA_026074375.1). Classification (NCBI taxonomy): domain Eukaryota; kingdom Viridiplantae; phylum Streptophyta; class Magnoliopsida; order Asterales; family Asteraceae; genus Tanacetum; species Tanacetum coccineum. Next base: position 48,896 of record BQNB010016793.1, on the reverse strand, counting down.
TTTAGTGTTGACTTTGACTGTTTGACTTGAATTGACCAAAGGCTTTGACTTTTTGGCTTGATTTCCCGGCTTCTTTTGTGTTCTTCCGTTCCTCGTGTCCGTGTTTGCCCGTTTTTGACGGTTTTCTTGTGATTTTTGTCTTATCCATACCTGCACACACAAAACACAAAAACACACATATCTTTGCCATTTTCACTGTATTTTTGGTCATTTAGGGTTAATTTTGGTATAAACGGATATGTGTATTTCACACATATCAATGTGTTTTTTAGTAAACTGGTTAATGGGTAGGTGAAATCTGGTAAGTTTGAATATGTTGCAGGTGCTATTTTGACTCATTTGATAGACTTAGATGGTAAACCTTTAAACTTTAGTCAACAAACTTATGGTTATATAGTGAAAATGATATATTGACCTGGGAAGCATTATTTGTTTAGTAAGTTTGATAATTCTATTGGTTTTGCTATTGTAAACGCGTGTGTGAATCTTGGATTATTAGAAAAGGCACCTGGCATTTTTGATGAAATGAATGTGCAACAACTTTAGTTTGTTGGGCTTGGAGTTTAGGTGTCGATATTGAAAGCTGTGCATTATACCATTTTTGGTATGTAGATGAGTATTAGTTACGATAGCTACCGGGTCAAAAATGTAACATATAATGTACACTGGTGAATTTTAAGAAAATTGTTCATGTAAAAATCAGAAACTCAAAATTAAAAAGGTCTTTTAAGTCATGTTTCTGTAAAAGTTGGAAGCTCGATTATCTACCCTTCAAAATATAGAAGCACATGAACATCCAAACTTGAATGGAAGTCACTTTTCGCTTAGGTGATTTAGAAGTTACATGTTTTATAGTAGTATGCATTACTATTTTAGAATCAACAAAAATTAATGAATAGGCCCACAAAGAAGTTATACGAAAAATGAAGAAAATGTGTTACTTCATTGTAGACGAAGATAGACATGTTTTATGATGCTCTATCCTGTAATATTAATGATGATATCATCAAGGTGTATTAGGAATTAGTTTTGCTTCATTCTAAATCATTTATTTGTAAGTTCTAATTTTTAATAAATTACATTTATAGTGAGAACCTCATCTACCAATTCTATTGATGGTTGATAAGTAGACAAAGTTATACTCTCAAGAATATGCAGCTGCTCCTCAGCTTGGTGCACTAAAGTTTTGGCTAACTACATGTTCGTATCTGTCACATGGATACTAACAAATGATCATGTTTTATATATATATGTTCTTGTCTCAACCCATATAACAATTATATGGAAATGTGTCTACCGGTAACGAGTCAAATGTTTAATATATAACACTTGACTAAATATGAAATAGGTAAAATGGGTTGAACAAGTAAAACTGGGCAAATAGATAACATATGATATTGTTGGGGGCTTGGTACCTTCGTAAAAAAATTAATGGTTGTGACCTGAACTGAAATAAAGAAAAACCATGTTTTTGATGTTTTTTTAATACGTAACTAGTATATACTATTATCAATTTTATATATTTGTTTTTTCAACAAGTATGTACAATATACATATGACATGTTTTATATCATATATTAAATTTTAATATATTGTCACTCACAACTTACTTTTACTTACGTTTATGCGGAATATTAGGTGTTCACGAAACAGTGGCTATTTACTTTCAAAAAGTGCTACAAGGTCTATGAACGACTTTCAAGAGGTACGTACAATATACATCTCACATGCTTTTTACCGTATTCAAATTTCTACTAAATTAGAAATCAAAATCTACTTTTACTTACATTCTGTATTGATTATTAGGTGTTTGCGTAATGAACATACCATGCTCGATTGATTAATTCTCACGATCATTGCTATTCAAGCCCATCATACTTGGAGATCAAATTGTATTTACATTTATTCTCTGATTATATCTTTTCATATATGAATGGAACATGTTTACGTTTGGTTTTTTCTTACTTATTTACACACATAACTTATTACAAACATTTTTTTTAAATACAACCTACACGGGTCATTAAGCTAGTATAATATATAGGAGAGTGTTATCGTAGTGTACACCTTTAAAATAGAAACTAATAAGTACACTTGTGGACCATTAGATCATTTATTTTAGATGAGATTCAAATTTAGTTAGATGAGTGGCGTGATTGTAAATAAAAAGGAAAACAAATGGCAATATCTACAAGCAACATTCATTGCATTTGGCATCACTTCCTTTGTTCAATGAATCCTAGGTTTTTTTCTTGGTTTTCTTTGACTTTTTGCATAATTTTCTTTCACTGGGATTCTTTAACTTTAAAAACCATAATTTTCTTGTTTTAATAATCTTTGACACTCGCATCATTGTATCATTGAATTTATAATGCTTATTTTATCTTTTTTTAGCATCAACTATCTTTAACATATACACAGACACATATATCGATCCATACATATAGTTTTAAGACACTAATAATACTTTCATCACTAAATCAATCCCCGAATACACAATGATTGTTCGATGACACATTTTGGTACCCAAGTTTCAGCACTTTATTGGAGTAGGTAGAGTTGGCTTTGCTAGAGTATTGGTGGAAATTAATGCTGAAAATGGAATCAAAGATAAATTTAAGATCATGTATAAAAGAAAAAATATTGCTGAAGGAACTAAGAATTATAGAGGTGGAATATTCTTGGATACCATGTTTATGTTCCCATTGCAAAGTCTTTGGTCACACAGATAGCTTTTCTAAAAGCAAAAGTAAAATGGTGATTGATGATAACTTTGTGAACAATAATGAAAATGAATTCAAGGTAATGCAGAATAGGAAATCTGGAAGGGAAGGGTTTAATATGAACAAGGGAACTAATATGCAGAATGGACAACATGATAAAATGTGGTATGAAAGGAGGCATGTTAGAGTAAACCACTAATGGAAACAAAACAATAGATTTGAGTATAGGAAAAGAAAGGAGGATGAAGGTAAATGAAAAGAAGTAGTTGATAACAGGGGGAAAGATATTGGAAACACAAATAATGAGCGAGGAAACATAAAAGAAAAGGATAATGTAAAGATAAATCAGGAAGGATCTACGAGTAAGGAAAATAGGAATGGAGATGGAGTGTTAGGGTCAAACAGATTTACTTTGGTAAATTCTTTGATTGATGAGGAGGAGTTAGTACCAAATATTGATCAAAGGAAGATAGTGGATGAACTTTTGAATAGGAAAAATGATGTTAATAATGAGGAAATGAATGGATGGAATAAGGAAATGAAAAGATATTTTAGGGATAGAAAAGAATTATTTGATGCTGCCAAGAAATTAAGAAAAATAAGAATGTTATGGATGAGAATTTTGGTGAAAGGAATAATGTGTTGAGGAATGAAGTAGAGGGGACAGGGAGGAATATCCTTATTTAGGATCCTTTCTGATCTTACTCTAGTATTGGAATTAGAAGTAGTTTTAGAATAGGTTTTAGTTTCGTTAATTGTTTCTTTTGTCTAAGTGAATAAAATAGATAGAGTGTATAGTGAGTAAAAGAATTGAGAGATTTGGTGAGTATAAAAACAGAAAGAGAAATGTGTGTTTATAAAATTAGACAGAGTGTACAAGTGGTAAAAGAATTGAGAGAATTGGGAGTAAAAACAAAAAAGAGAGGTTTTTTAGTCTTGTGTGGAAAACAGACAGAGTGACTAGTGAGAAAAGAAATGAGAGATATTGTGAGCCAAAAACAGAATGAGAGCTATGTGTTAAAAACAGCCATAGTGGAAAAGTGAGTAAAAAATTAAGAGAATAGTGAGAAAAATAAAGTAGGGAGGATTGAATTTAAAAACAGATATAGTGTTTGGGAGTAAATGAATTGAGAGATAGTGAGTAAAAACAAATAGAGAGGATTGTTTTTATATTTCTTACTATGGATTTTAAAATTGGTACTTGGAATATCAGAGGCTTATGTAGCTATTGATAAACAAAAAGAAGTGAAAAAGCTTATTCAGGAGGAAGGGTTGCAGGTCTGTGTTGTACTTGAGACTCATGTTAAGTACAAGAATATTAAGAAGACATGTGACAATGTTTTTGGGAATTGGGAATGCACATCAAATGGAGAAGATAACAACAAAGGCTTCAGAATAATGGTTGGATGGAATGCTAGTATGATTCAGGCTTGAGTGATATCTCAATCAAGGCAATATATATTTCTTGTGACTCTTCTATTCTCTTCACTTACATCTTACACGTCGCTGAGTCTAACGAGGTAGAAACTATTGATAAGAGGTCAAAATTCTTTTTGCACTAAGATTTATGCTAGTAACTCAGGAATTGAAAGGAGAAAAGTATGGAAATATTTGGAGACACAAAAGATAATTACTAATGGGATCCCATGGGTCATCCTGTGTTATTTTAATGTGACCTTGAAAGTGTCTGAACATTCAAATGGCAGTGCCAATCCTTCAAGTGAAATGTCTCAATTCCAAGATTGTGTAAAATCCAAAATGCAAAACATTAAAAAACTCGATAGGATAATGGTGAATGAGGCTTTTAATGATAACATCAAATATTTAATACTTTTTATTATCATTTTACCACCTAAATTACCTGCAAATGTTTCACTAACACTAAAAAATGAGATATTTTCTATTATTTTATAGTTTTTAGGTGAAATGCAGGAAAGTGACAAGAAACAAGGGAAAAAGGGCCTAAAGTGTAATTTTCTGAAGATTGTTATGGCGCAACACCATATATGGTTACGCCGTAACATATATTAAGCAAGTATGAAGATCAAGGACAATGTTACATCGTAACATTATATCCAGTTACGCTGTAACCATGAATTTAGAAGGAAATCGTGCCATAGATATAGTTACGGCATAACACCATATCCAGTTACGCCGTAACCATAAAGATCCCCAAATATGGAATGAAGATCACATACTTATGGACATTATTTAAAGGTTATGGCGTAACACCATAGCTGGTTATGCCATAAGAGCTGCTTAAATATGGCATGCCATGTAAGATGGTTACGGCGTAACACCTTTATTGGTTACGCCGTAACACGTTCAATACCTATAAAAAGAGGCCTCATTCAAGCTATTCCGACATCACTTCCTCCACAACCAATTGGAGAGGCGACAAAGGCTTCCAACCTTCAAAGAATTCCATCTGGAGTCCAAGGGAGATCACACTTTACTTATGTTTTGTATTTAATCGTTCAAACACGAATACTGTAAGAATTATGAGTTCTCAATATATGAATTTTTCTATTTCTTGCTGTGTTTCCGTTACTATGAGCGGCTAAACACTTAAAGTGCTAGCCTAGTTATGAATTTAGTGTTACTATGATTGTTTCCTGTTAGATTATGGTTTCATTAGATACTCCTTGACTATCGTGTAACCTTAGGTTTTGGTAGTATGGGATGTTTGGACCTGTCTTGCACCATTATTAGATTATCTAGTCAATATGGGATCCAACGGGTACTAGGGAGGATCACTAACGCCTTACCTAGTGTAGGAACTAATCGGTCACCGTACTTATCACTCTAAATACTTAAAAAGCACAGTTCAGAGGCGGTTAATAATCTGCATAGGTTATTAGATAAGTTTTAGGAATAGTTGGGATTAATTGCAGCAAACCTCGATAACCTACCTCCCAGACGATTTGGGACTGATTCAAAATCGCAGGAAGTATAGGATAGACTACATTTGCATATTTGATTAATTAAATTCGACCCTTTATAAATATATATAAATAAATATAAATATACTTATAAATATATAATAAGGATCAAAATCCACAAAATCAATGAAACCGGAAGTAGTATATGATGTTCCCGGGTCGTAGTCCCAACGAGGAGTAAATTGGAAAGTCGAGAGTCGGTTTGATATTTGACGTTTGAATGGAAAAGGCTTTGGACTTGGTTTTTCTAATTAAAAGGCAAAAACAATTAAGGAAAATCTAGGAACGAAAGCTAGAATGATTAAAACCTAAAACTTAGACGAAAACGTAAAAACGTGAGTTTTAAAAAACTAAATTATCAAAAATTAAACCCTAAAGTGATTTTTTAAGTTTTAATTATACTAAATAACTAAATTAAAAGAAAAATGAAAGAAAATCCTAAAACGGGAACGTTTAAAGTTGAAAAATAAAGAAAACGAGAACCGGGCTTGAAACTCGTTCTTTAAAAGATGAAATTTTGCAAAAATGACCCTACGAATGCAAAAATATTTTTCCTAAGTTCAATATGATAAAAGAAAATTTTGTAAAAAAGAATTATACTTTTTTGACTTTTTTATAATTTTTTATGAATTAAATACGAATTTAACTAAAATTAATTATAAAAAATACTAAAATAAATTAATAAATCTAAAAAAATTAAAGAAATTAATTTAAACTGTTTAAAACCTAGGAAAAATAAGAAAGTTGAAAAAGATTATCGAATAAGCAGTTAAAATAAGCTAAAACGACTAATGAGCTTAAGGGCTAAAAAAGATTAAAGGAAAATGTGTGCAAACAATAGTGAATGAGCTATTGTAGCACAATTGGCAATGGGGTGTGAGTGTGGGGCGTTGGTATAAAAGGGGAGGTCCAGGGTTCGAGCATGAGCCTTTCTTTTTTTATAAATTTTTTTTTTTTAAACTTATAAAGCACACAAAAATAAGCTATATTAAAAAAACAACTTTTTACAAAATTCAAAAATAAGCTTAAAAATAAGCACAAAAATGTGGCAGTGGGGCTTATATAACTAAGGCCTAAGAGTGCTTAATTGTTAAGGCCTTTTAGGTACAAATAAGCAAAGCAAAATGCAAAATAAGCACAAACAGCTAATTAACTAAACCTAATAAGCAAGAATGAACACAAATAAGCTCACAAGGACATGCCAATAAGCAAGAAATAGCAATAAGCACTTAAGGGTAAACTGCCTACACAGCAGCCTAGGGGCACTCTTTGGGGCTTATTTTTAAGCCACTTATAGGGTCCTAATGGCTTAATGAGCTATATAGGCTTAAAGCCTGACCTATGGTCTACTAGAATCAGCAAGAGATTACAAATTTTGAAAACCAAATAAGCCTTGAAATGGGCTTATGAAATCTACTGTTTATAAAGATGCTTACTTTTTTGGATTTCTCAAAATGACAAAGGGTATAAGCAGACCTCAAAATAGGCAAGAAAATAAGCTTAAAATTAGAAACCAATTTAAAACATATTGATATTGACACCAAATGAGGTTATGCTCAAAATTTAAAAAGCTAAAATCAATTTTAAGTTTCTGAAAAATGAAAATGAAAAAGAGACTTTTTAAACTTCAAGACACTTTAACAAAAACTTGCAAATTTAAACAACACAAAGGTAAACTTGACAGAGACTTAACTAAAGCATTATACACCTTAAAAGAGAACTATAACACACACAAAAAAATGATCTAAAGACTTAAGTAGATAAGCACCTTAAGAAATTGATTTGAGCCACAGTTTTAAAACAAAATTTAGAAAACTTGAAAAACAAATTTTTAAACCCAAAAAACTTTAAAAACAGATTAAAAATGCCTAAAAACGGCTTGTCAAAAGTTTCCAAGTGACACAATGGCTTTTTAACACCAAATAACCCACTTTAGAACCTTGACCCAAACACCCCTTTAGGATTGAAAGGGTCTTTTTTAGGCTCAAAAACACAGATTTAAGATAGAAGATTTTAAGACAAATAATGACAAAGCAAATTTAAGAAAAGTAAAGCAAGATTCAAGCAAATATAAGCTTTAAATAAGCAAAAAGGAAATAAGCAAATTAAAGGCTAAAAACACAGATTAAGGCAAAATCTCAAAGAAAAGACAACTAAGCATTGAGTAAAGATACATAAGCATAAGGCATCAATAATAAGCAAGAAAGGCAACAAATCAGCCTAAATAAGCTTATGAATAGTAAATAAGCAGAAATTGCAAAAATTGGAAAAAGAGAGCTTACAAGAGTCCCTAGCTTATGGCAATGATAATAAGCTTTCAAAAGCTTAAAAACAAAACCCTATTGCTTACCATAAGCTCTAAAACCCATGGCCATCCTTAATTCAACATGCTCCTTTGCCTTCTTTTTTTTTGAATTTTGTACTTTTTTGACAGAAAATGAAATGAGCTTATATAAAGGCTTTCAATGACTTAAAAGCTTATCTATAAGCTTAAACAATAGAATTTTTAAAGACAAATAAGTAAATGACACTATTTTAAAGAAAGCTTAAAAATGACAGAAATCTAAATGCAATAATTTAAATGACAAGAAATGAACTGACAGAAAACTTAAATTGCAATATTGAAAATGGTACAAAATTTTGATATTACAAGTTGTTGTTTTTTACAAAAATTCGACTCTCTGGTTTAAATGAACTACAGATGTTCTATTTATACTAAAAGCTAAGGTCTTCACTTGTGCTTGTTTGCTGAGTAATTCCAGGCTTGTGTTTCTTGTGTGTGTAGAATCCAAAGTCCATCCTAGTCATTAAACATTCTTGGAGCCCAAGTCGAATTGATCATAACCCTTGATTTCATATAGCCAATGAGGTGAGTAAGGATTGCCAAGGTGACAATAGGGTGGGGTGAGATGGGAGTTATGGTTTTTGGCTTGGTGTTGCAGGTATGGACAAAGAGATAGATGAATAGTAGCTGGGTAATTTGGCGGGTTGTTCTGTTTTGAGTTATAAGGGCAGGGGTGGAAGTTTTGGGTTTGGGCAAAAAGAGTTGGGTTTGGGCAAAAAGAGTCCCTCATGGTTATATGTTTGTTTGCATAAAGGGTCTAAGTGGTGTTAAACTTTGGGACAATTTGGAATAACAAGTCCTCCAAGGTGTTATGTGTTGTTGCAAACTCCGTCCTTGGGACTAACGAAGTTATAACAGGTAGGGTGTTTAGGCTAACAGCTGTTAAAGGCTGTTGGGCCTTTATATAATTTTGGGCCGTATAGGGTTATTAGGGGTTTTGGGCTTTTTAATTAAACTTGGTCTTAAAAAGTCTTCATATTATGTTTAAATGGGTTGACCCGGCCTATTAGATAGGTTCGGGTGGGCCCATTTAACATTTCTTCATTTTACAGCCTCGGGTTTCACTTTGACTTTTCGGAGTTGACCATTTGGTTGACTTTTGTTGACTTTGGCTTTGACTTTTTGGTCTTTGGCTTCGATTTGACTTTGGGTTTTCCAAGCTCTTCCATTCCGTGCTCCGTTTTGTCGTTTTTGGCTTTGTTTTTCGTCCTTTTGTCGGATATCCGTTTCCTGCACAAGATAAGTGAAAACACACAAATACAAAGTATTTTTGGTACGTTTTTGGTCATTTAAGTCCGGTTTTAAAGGTCAAAGGGTATGTGTAATTAAGCACATACCAAAATCCCCCATGCTAAACTATTGCGTGTCCTCACGTAATGCTATAAGTAAGCACTTAGAAAACTAAGACCCTCAATCCCCCTCTACTAATAACCTCAAAAAGTAGCTAAGTGTTTGTCGAGGGGAATAAAAGAAATCAATAGCTTTGAAAAGCCTCATTTTTACCATTTTTATTATTTACACTAACTACCACTAATATTTTTGTATTTTTCTTTTTCTAACAACTAACTAACTTATTTGACTTCCGTTATTTTATAACTTTTAGGGATCATAGAACAAGATGCATTTCGATTTAAGAATGCCCTAAAAAGGATAAATTCATCGTTCCCGACTTTTCATTTATTCCAAACCAAGCTTAAAATGAAATCACCGCTAATTATGAGTTAAGATGCTAACACTACTCATATTTGCAACCATGGATCATCGTTTTGCAAAAAATCCATGCTTCACATTCCACGCAAGAATAATGAGTTTGAAGGTGAGATCATCCCATGTAGCGACTTTCGTCTCGGCACATCCCAACCTTGCGGCTAAGTGACCAGGCTTTTGACACCTCATAGAGACTAGTAACGGGACTCACGGACCTTCGATTTCAAAGACTCTTAGGTTTCCCGTACAGACATAACCTATTTAGAAAAACTTAAAATAAAAGAGTCTTAGTTCAAAAGCATATTTAAATTTAAGAAAAATAGATTTTCCCTATATTTATTAATTCACATTTACTACACTTAATACAATTATCCATTCTTAAGAAAATCCTTAACCTTTTAGAAGGCTGCAACATCGGTTGTGAGCCGACAAGATGCAGCAAACTTTTATCAGCCCACAGTTTATAATTATTACTCATTCTTTTTTTTTGACATATAATTACCATGATATAGATAAAATTTCGTTTTAGAGAATTTTAGTATAATTTTGAACTAAAATTATTGATATAGACTATACTTTAAAAATTGTTGATTTAAGTTTAATTTTCAAAAAATAGCACGTATTATTAGTCCGGTTAGAAGCTTATGGGAGAAAAAGCCACAAATTACATACATAAGCTCTTAAGATTTCCAAATAATCCTTGTTTAGCATCCAACTCATACTTAACTCTATCATTTTAGTCTAAAAGTTAAGGAAAAAGCTAGAGCTTAACAGGCTTGATCGAGTCAAAATTTACTCTTATTCTACCCAGCAGGAAAGTCAAAATTGGGACAAAACACTTATTTTATTTTTGGAAATTTTTAAATTTTTTCATTTTTTTGGTATTTTAAAAAAATTTTGGTGGTCTATATAAAAACGGGCCTTACGCGAAAACCAACGACTGCAGGCATAATCAAATCGAAATCCCTCCCATCTAAGACTAATCATTGCCTTAATGTATTAAGATAGGGTCTTACGTAAATCCTAAGGCGTTTATTAAGTATGCTTAAAGTAAACGTTAGTCCGATAAGATTGGATATCGGATTCGAAAAAATAAAGCGAGGATGTGAAGCTTTGTGATCGAAGGTCAAAAACCGCGAGCACGAGGGCTTCAAAATATTCGAGACATCCTGGACATTAAACACAAAACCTAAACACGGAAAAGGAAAGGGGTTAGCCTCATCACACAACAAAAAACACTTATTCAATACTACAATACTACTACTACTACTACTACTACGATGATAATACTAGGATAAGCATGGGTTACCACCCACGAAGCGCTTGTTTTAGGTCACTTATCTTGACCTAATCCCCCATACTTGAGCTTGTCAAGGGGGATAGAAGTGGAGACACGGAACATCCAAGACTCGGATGTCCTCTTTGTAAGAGCAAGGAAAAATCTCCATCGGGCTTTCAAGAATTTTGGTGACTTTGAAAGCTTTAGTGCCCTGATAAGATATTTCCGGGAGAAGAGAGGTATGAACTCTTTTAGAAGTGAGAATTCTGGTGTTGAAGGCTTTTTCCTCATTTTTGGATGAAAACGAGAGTAAAGCTCCAAGCCTGGGAACTTCTTTGTGGAAAGGAAGTTCATAAAGAGGAGGATTAAAATACTCAAGAATTAAAGAAACATTAGTGGTCTTCTTTACATTCTTACCCGGTGTTGCAAAGTTGGTGACTTCAAAGAGGTTCTCATGAATGAGTATACCTGGATTAAATACATTGTCCTCGTTGTTGGTCGAAGACAAAGCATCAACCTCAGAAAAATCCTCATAGAAAACCGAGTCACACTCGGGAAGGAAATCACTTGATCTAGGGGATCTAGTTCATCAATCAAGATTTTAGAATATTTGATTTTCTCTTCCTTGAAGTCAAATGGATCATCATAAGTATCATTATTAATGGTCTCATGATCAAAAAGGTCATCAATCAAATATCATCCATATGATGAGGGATGAGAAATCAAGAGCATGTTATCGGTGGGGAATCTTCGAAATGGTATCATTCAAGAAGTCATCAGAAATTTTCATCAAGAATCTTCAAGAATAGAAATCATATCCTGATAGGATCATGGGTAAGCATGTTACTCTAATTCTAGAAGTTCAAATTTCGGCATCAAAGGGGAAGATCATCCATTTTCCTAGTGGAAATGGGATATGAAGTGAGCTCATCGGCAGAATCCTCAAGAAAATAGCGCTAGGTTTCTCAGACTTTGGAGACTATGTGGAAGACGAGTGGTATGCCACTTAAGAATTATGAAAAGGAGGGAGAAGAGATGAAGGATTACTATTTCCCGGTGGAAATGAATCACTTGCGAGATAAGCTTCGAATTCTTCTCAAATTAAATCACTTTCTTCGAGGGAAATAAGTGTGAGGGAAGAAGAACAAGACTTGGTCTCGGGTTCCGAAATCAGAGTGGGATTGCCACTCGATTAATTATCATGATACTGAGGGAGATCTTTGGTTTTATCAAGATTTAGCAAGTTCTCAGTAATGTCTTCCTCTGGATCAAAGATATCATCATTAACTTCCGTGGAAGTTAAGTTGGTGTGAGAAGAGAAAGGAGAAGTGGGATTGCTACTTGGATGATTTGCTGCAAACAAATCTTCACGAATTTCCTCATAGCTAGTATGAATTTGATTATTTGTTCATCTGACCATTCAAATACAAATTCGATTCGCTTATCTTCAGAAAAAGGTAAGCTTTGATGCTTTTTTATTTTTCTTACTTCCATTATGCTCTTTTTTCTTTCTATTTTAGGTACAGGAATTTCAAAAATTAAGGCTGAAAACATGAGGGAAAGGGGCTTATCGTTTCTTAAGAAGCAATTAAAGGTACTGTTCAAGCCCTAATGTTATGTGGTACATATTTTTTTTATCTTCAATTAGTTATTTAACTGAAATCTATATGCTTTTCCTGCAATATGAGAGCAAACCAACTGACGATAATGGTTGGTCGGATCTTCTCGGCTCTAGTGAAGCACTGTTTAGAAATGGCATCTAGATGGACAATTCTGAAACTTCCATTAGAATTCATCCATTTTACATTGAGAAAGGTACATCATTTAATTGTCCAGACGCTTTTTTTTTGTAAAGGATGGTAAGAAAAACTTAAGAGGGATGAAATTTCTGCATTTTGTTTTGTATATCTAATTAAAGCCTTTTAAAACGTAGATCACTTGATGAGTTGATCTTGGACTGTTAAATACTTGTCTAATATAAGGTATTACCTGTTCCTAGGTGGTAACCATATAGAGGCTAAGGGATTCAAGTTTTTGGCATCTACTACTTGCAGAAATTCCATGCGTGTATTGCGTGCTATGTAGCTTAAAAAGCCTGGTATTCATTTATTTTTAAAAGCGTTTTCTTTCCGCACATAGCAATTTTTAATAGAGGTGGCCATTTTGACGGGGTGGGAAATGTGTAAAAAATGTTTGGGTCAATACGGGGAAATTTTTGTTACAAGTCAAATAAGGTATGGTTTCACTGATTGAACTTCGAAATTCTGTTGGTCTCTGCCTTAGCTCAAAATTATTATTTATTCATAATCAAAACACTTGTATCTTTGCTTGTGTGTTAGTGTAAATACTAGGGATTGTTTTAGTAATAAATTTTAGACGGTGTGAATATGGGTAAAATGTGTTTGGGTGTTCTCACAAGACACTGGTAAGTTTTTTTGCAAAGTGAGTGGAAATCAGACTTTTAGTACAGTGACACTTTGAACGCAGCTGATATCATAAGATATAAAATCTCCATAGCATTTGCCACGCTATTCGCACTTTTCGGCACTTAGCACTTTTTACTAGAGGTGGCCATTTTGACATAGTAAATACAGGGTATTTTTATAAATTTTGACAGCCTGTGAAATGGGTCAAATGTGTTTGGGTCCAAACTGGTAAGTTTTTTCTGCAAGTTGAATCAAGTTAAGTCTCTTGACTAAAAAACACTTGATCTCCAAATTTGAAGTTTATTTATGATAACAAAACATATATTATCTTAAATAAAATTTGGATATCTTTTTAAGCTAATTTGACCACTCTATTGAGCACAATGAGGAATTTCCTGAAAGAATATCTTATTCTGTCTTCTTCCGTCTGTGCATTGTAGTTTTATTGGAAGGAAGTCCAGGTGTTGGAAAGACGAGTTTAGTCCTTGCTCTTGGGAAATTTTCTGGACATTCCGTTGTATGGATAAACTTATGTCAATAAATTTATAAATATCCATTTATTCTTGGTTGTTGATGAATTGATCGAGGCATTATTTATATCTTACATCTTTACAGGTATATGTTGATGAATTGATCGAGGAAGACCATCTATTCATCTGTAGATCTTTACATCCATCTCTCCCGGATTGTTTGCTTAAAAAGTTGATTGCATTCAATAAGCATCTATATGAGGATACAATGGTAAACCATAAATTTGGACAATTTGGATCCCCATGGCAGTTCAATTTATGGGATATTATCCGTTCATGTCAGATCATAGAGGGTAACTATTACATTTCAATATTTTATCTTGTCTTCACTTCATCCATCTATCCATTCCATGTTATCATCCTAGAGTCATATATCTAATATATAAATGTAATGTTAACTTTATTAGGTTCCCCCCGAGAGTTCAAAAGATTACTGCTTTCTGAACACATTATATGTTCAAAGGATACGTTCATCCACTGATCGTCAAGCAGTCATTCGTCTGTATGAGAAAAAAATTGAAGTATAACTATCCTTAAATCCTTACCCAAGAGTCCAAGCCAATCCAGAAAACTTGATAGTTGGAAACACATATGTCCAAGCCATCTCAAAAAAGTTTATAAACATTTAGATGATAAGCATAAAGGATTGGACGTAAGTTTCCTTAAAACCATTATAAAGGATGCTCTATATAAAGGATTGTCTAGCGGCTTAATAAGAGATTAAGCACTCATTTAACATACGTGAGATTTCAACCTAGGGTTAAAACAACAAAACAAGTATCATAAAATAGAAATACTTTCCTCAGACAGTTCAACACGTAATTCATTCACCCGTGTGTATCGATCTCTACTTGAATAATCAGAGTAATAAAACTGCACAACTTACATTATGGGTTCCGTATATGCTAAAGGATTTCTTGGCTACTTATTTTTCGATTTTGATGTAAGTACTCATTTGATAAGTAAGTTTGTCAAAAACTTTTTTTAGCTGCTTGCGAACCTAATTTGGTAGGTTCAATATATACACATTGAGCATTCTATAATGTTTACTCTGATAGTCATAATAAGTTTGCTTAATAACCCATGGCCATAACATGTACTATAATGTTTACAGAGGCAATTTGATTTTATTCTGGACGGATTGGCTGAAGTCCCCTCTAATGACCGCGTGTTTGGACAATGGTTGAATGCTTTGTTCCAGAAGGCTACTTTCTTGCCTCGCCTACTTTCTCGGGGCTTGTTTGGGGTTTCTTCAAAAACCACCTCGGAGTGAAAACCGATGGCTCGGCCTCCGTGGTGGGGGGTTTTTCTTTTGGCGGAGTGAAAACCGAATGTTCGGCCTTCGTTTCAAAAGTTTTTTCATCTCTTTAGTTTCCCTCGCAGTTAAAGTCCCGGGTTGCATCTTTATGCTTTTATTTTTTGTAATTCATATGTACTTTTAAGTTTCTAGCTCCTTGCTAGACTCTTTTTTCTCAATATATTATCAGTCGTTCAAAAAAAAACTATAATGCAAAAATACTTTAAACTTCATGACCAAAAATAAGTTTTCTTCGCGAATTATTTTAGATAAGTAAAAGCTAACCAATTGTTCTTAGAAAAAATCACAGGATGTTTTAGTTAAATGCTTAAACATTTGCAATCTTTCATTTTTAACGCACTAAAAACGTATACCTTCATTTTCCCTTCATAATTCGCGTTCCGAAAACACAAAAAAAGTTCGTTTCTAAACTTCAATTTGAAGTTCCATGTAACAAATAGTTGTTTCACCAACTGTTGATAACTCTTGTATTATATACCTCTTTCTTTTCCATGTACATAATAATATTTTATTATATATCTCTTTCTTTTCCATGAAGACTTTTTCTCAATCTTTGAAAATCCGGTTTTTTATCGACCCGGTTTAGTCGTTGTTTTACCGGGTTACCATTGAACCGCCGGGTTGAACCGGTTCTGTACATATGTATACTTTTTATTCTATAGCTAACATGTAATATTGCATGATCCCATGATTTATCCCATTTTAGTCTTACATTCATTGAACCAGTGAAAACAATCGAGACTCTATTGATAAGATTTGATCTGAAGTTGTATATCTATTATAGCATAGCAAATATTTGCGACAACAAACGCCTTATAATTCTAAGTTATAACAATCTTTAATAAAACTTTATTAGTTAGTGTTTTGAAGATAGTTTATAATTCTAAGTTATTCTATTAGAAGTTATTCTATATAGTGGAATTTTCTTTGCAGAACCAGTTTTTTGTACAGAACCTACACATCATTTAATCAATGGATAAGATGGGTCATGGCAATATTGTAATTAAATCAATGTCTTCTATTTACTTCAAATAGGTAAAAGGGCAATAAAGGAATTTTGTTTTATACATTTTTCATAACTGTCCATCTAAATAGGAAATTATATAGTCAAATAAATTAATTTCTCCATCTCTCTCGTATCTCATTTTCATGTCATTTGACTAACCTATTTTCACAGAAAAACTAAACTGCCGTCATATTATAATTATAAAAACAATTAGGTCACATAGTCCGACCCCTAAAATTCCCCCCAAATTTTACCAAACACTTCACCAAAATATAAACAACTCCGCCAAAAACTTTTGTTATCCCGCTGATATTTTAGGTCGAGACATTGTCGACCCAAAACACGCTAAACAACAAAACTATGTAGCAAGGTAAAGATGTTATATATAAAAAACGTTTATGGTCGACAAGTGACGCCCAAGAAAGTTCAAGATATGGACGACCCTAACTTTTCTATAATTCAGCCGATATACCATCTCTTTTTTTTCTAAGTGTTAAACAAATGGTTCAAAAAACCAAATCTCCAATATCCCCAAACCCAAATCGACCCAACACCCCCTATCCACATCCCCTAAAACTCACCACAATTCAGTTTGATTGTTTTTAACTTTTCTTTAACTAATTTATGAAGGTATGAAAAGTTTTTTATAATTATTGTTGTGCTAATTGTGGTATGTTTTGTATAATTTTTTTTGTGTTTAATTTGTTTTTTTGTCTTTGTGATGAACTAGATGGAACCACCACCTTAGCAAGCAGCACGTAGCCAACACCACCACCACGGCAGTAGCAACGCACCGAACGGCATAGCAGTATACAACCCACAGCAGCAGCAGTATCCACCCCGTGACCCCGCAAGGACCAATGTAGCAGCAACAGCCAAACCCCACCACAGCAGCAGACCCACCGTTCGCTACAAGTAGCAGCCACCAACAGTAAGGGCTGGTTTTTGTGTTTTTAGTATAATTTATTTTTCATAATTTGTTTTATAGCATGTAATAATATCATATGCATATTAGATGATAATATGAATGATTATTGAATTGTTAGAGTCTTGTTTGTAAATATTTTATGAGACTGGAAATAGTCCTTAAGGAAGGCGTCTAGAGAAAATAATTAACAACCTTTGAAGATTGGCAATGATATACGAGGATCTTGGTACCTTTTCCATCCTTTAGGCAATTTTTCAGGATCGTTGAATAGTCCTTATGGGTAAACCCAAGTTTCGTCAACTTCCCCTTGCTTGCGATGGGAAGAAAATCTCCAGATGGCCTAAAGAGCGCATATTTATCCTAACACTTGAGGTATTAAAAATTTATCTTTACTTCTATTCTTATTGTTATCGACAATTTGATATGCGTGTTATGTTTAAATTGTTTGTTTATTTAAATGCTATGTTTAGATGTAGAGCGAGTTTCAACCTCACCAGAATGCTAACAATAAAAACAGGACAAAAGTGGTGGTTGACAAAAATGAATAAACGGTGGGGGAAAGGGTATTGGCTTGGCTGGAACTTAAATTGAGCTACTTTGGTCGTCAAAATAAAGAACAGGATCCAGGGCTGACCATTAGGGCGAAAACAATGACGTCGCCTGCTCGCCCGACGAGCCAAAGAACATTCGCAAGCCTAGCCGAAAGTATGGGCGAGGAGCACCAAGATGATGGAATAGTTGGTTGACTGTGTAGGTCCCAATCGTAATCGTTGTCGAGAAGTTTGCATAATGCCGCTCAAACTAAAAAAAACACGATAATAAACCCCATCAAAGGAAAAAAATATCTATTCGCACAGAACAACGAAATAGGAAGGATGAATATGTAAAAGACTCTTTAAAATTTTTGTGATATTTTAAAGGTGGTTTATAATAGTGTTATTTATCAGCTCGATATTTAATTTAATTGAATTATATTGTAATAGAAAGTCCCAAAGGGAATAACGAGACCAATCAAAATATTGAAACGTGGAGGAAGGGGCACATCAAATAAGAATACTGGCCAATTTAAAACCACGAGAAAACGAGCAATAGATATGTAAGTTTAATATAACTCTTACAATGCTTTAATAACTTATTTTATTTGTTTTTAACCATTTTTTCTTTTCCTTTTTCTTTCACATTTGGATATGAAGGCCATGAAAGATAATATAAAGGCCGGCCACATCCCGGTCAAGACCGGAATCAAGAAATAAATTGGATTAAATCGTTTAACCGAGTGACAACCGGCCAGAATAAGTCGGTCATGGGCACAAAAGTAAGTTACCGTGTGGTGGCACAACATCTCACAATCTGCGGCGAAATCGTGCAATTGGAGATATTATGACTCGGGACAGATACGCATATGTTCAGCGCAACAAGCAGCAAGAGAAAGATTTTACACTGGGAAGCAAGCTGAGAGGCGGCAGGCACGAGCTAATTGTATATCGTTAAAGGCTGCCGCGGCGGACCAACAAGTTCATAATGTGTGCGCAAACAAAAAATCTGAAGCCGAAAATGTCGCCCTAGGTAAGTTATTATGCACTCCGACTCAACCAAATAGTGCTCGTACCATTTAACCCTCCTACTTTTTAGGTCTTGTACCCCCACCCCCACCCAAACCCGTCCTATGCACCAACCTCACCCTAATTGGGCCTCACTTACCTCCAACCTCCCTTTCCCTTTAAACAACCTCTCCAACCTCCTTATACCTGGCCCACTCCAACCTTCCCTATACCGCCCACATCCCAACCACATCCATCCTCCCCTATAGCCATGCCCATTTCCTCCCACTCCCGTCACCAATAATAACTTCAACAACTGTTATCGTCCCGTTCTCAACTCCACTCATTGTGTCGGCCATCTAGTTCTAATTCTCAAGACGTCCCCTCTACATCTTTCAATGAAAAAAAAAAATCCCCAATGAACATTTGCGGAAACTGTGACACATTGGCTCAAGATTTGGCTCGTTAAAACAATTAACAAGTCCTCGAACAAGGGAGAGCAGGCCGAGTAACATACGGTGAGATGATTGACATTCGGTAACAGGACGGAGTAGCCTTTTTATTAGTAGTAATCTTAGTATGTGTAAATAAACTTTTAGACTTGTTAACGTTTGTGAAACATGGATTTAGTAATTTTGATCGTGTCGTGGATTTTGTTGAATGGAAATGTTACGTTTAATAAGTATTGATAAAAAGTGATTTGTTGAATTGTAAAGTAGACATTGGTAATTTCTCGTATTGTAGATTTGTGGTATTGTAACGTTTAGTGATTTGGTTATTGTATCGTATTAGGATAATTCCCGAATTCTGGAGTTGTATGAAATTTAGCTTTTTTTTTCCGGAAAAAATTTCGGAAAACTCTGGTCCATTATGTATTTTCCCCCGAAACGCTTTATGGTCCGAGATTGTCGACCCTAATCTCAATCTTAGGGTCGACAATGTCGACCCTAAACTTGGGGATATAATACAGTAAAAGCTTAGGGTCGACAATGTCGACCCAAAGTTGCAAGGTATATGTCGACCCTAAATATTTAAATATTAAGTGTTTTTTTATATTAAAAGGATTTTAATAAATTAAAAAGAGTAGGGTCGACAATGTCGACCCAAAGAAACAAAAGAGTGTCGACCCTAAGGTTAGTCAAACTTTTTGGTTGAAATGTTGTGGTCCCCCCTTGTCGACCCAACTTTCAAAGGGTTGAGTCGATTTCTTAGGGTCGAAATTGTCGACCCTAAGTGCTTTGGGTCGACAAACTTTGTAGTTTTGGGTCGAAATTGTCGACCCTAAACACTTATATTGTTGTAGTGGGACTACAAACAAAATAAAAAGAAATCATGTACATATGAGAAGTGAACTAACCGAATCTTTGGTTATTTGTTTTAAGACATTCCTGTTTCCGCAGAGAACAACATGGTCCTTTGGTTGGTCCCGTGGTTTTATGCATCAGCGTATGTCTTGTGAGGACGGACAATGATTTTAGGAATTGTCAATTAAAATATCTTTTATAAAATAAAGCGAATTTAAATTCTTACATTGACTTAACAAAGTTACGAAATGTACCAAGGAGCCTTTTATAAGAACATTTGATTTTCAATTTCTGCTACAAAAAGTTTGCAGTTCTTCAAATGGTGGTTCTTTAATATCTAAATGTACCAATGTGCTACTACTATCTTTTTTTATTCATAATCATAAACTTCCTATATATGTTTCGAACACTCAACAACAAAGATTAACAAACAAGATTAGTACCTAGAATGATCACTCGTTTAATCTGAGCTCCAACATGACTCTTTCTTATATTATTAATATGTTGCAGCCTCTATATATGTATCATTAGAGACTTTAACCGCAACAACGGTTGATATTGTCAAAGTACTTCTAGGAACAGCTCTATATGAAGAAGAATACGGTGTTGGTGCCTTACTGGTTGTTCTAGAAAACCCGCAATGCTCTTTAGGGTCGACACACATTTCTCTTGTTGCATGTTGACCCTATGTAAACTTTCCTGCAACAAACCCATTTGAGCAACCTTAATTACTTCTTAGCCTAGAACATTAAAAAAACAACTCAAAATATGGAATCCAACCTAAGAGGGTGTTTTGGATTGCCTAATATTTCTGCATATGCTTCAAAGCAATAACAGATACAGAGCTTTATATTAAGTAGTTCAGGAATTACTGTTTTGTTGTTTGGATTTGCTTACGCTAAAAGAGAATATGCAATGAGACCTGAATAACAATTCAAGCTATAGCATTGATTATCAAAACCAAGGCTTGGAAGAATAAACTAACCCGTACGAATTAAAAAACTTATACATGAGATTTAAAATATAGGACGTTACACCCCAAATAGTAAATTAGAGCTTCAATCAAACCCTATAATATACGGGGCGCATTATATTGAGAACCTATTTTAAGCGCATAACTTTACAAATCTCTTTTCAACCAATCATATATAGTAAATATTAAAATGTTTTTTCATTTAATTGAAAATGGTATATTAGTCAATCATATTTTTATGCCAATACAAATTAATGACTAATAAATGTCTTGACTTTTAATGAATGTTGACCGTTTACTTTATTTATACACGGCTAATATTTTTTACTTTTTTTATATTTTTTAAATAAAAAAAGTTTTTAAAATCACTTATTTTTCGGAATTTAAAAAAAAAATTACACTTTTGTAATAAAAAAACGTTTTTTATTAATTCCTAAAATTTAGGAATTAAAAAATAATACTTTTTTTCTTCTTTTGCATTTTTTAGTCAGTACACATGTTTTAAAATCAATAAAAATTTAGTATTATTAATAGTAAAACGCAATTTCTCTTTTTTAAAATTTTTTATTTAAAAAACATTTTTAAAATCATGTACTTTTTGAAATTATTTTTTTTAATTTTATATTTGTCTTTTAACATACATGTTTTCAAAAAAAAAGAATATATGCTTTTTTTATATATTTTAATTTTACATATGTTTCTTGCGTACAATTGTGTAGTCATCACTTGTTCCACTAAAAAAATGTTTATTGCATATATAATCTTTTTAACTTATAACCAAAAACATAATCATGTACATGTAGTCTCTAAATTTATAACAAACCAAAACATAAATAATATACATAAAATTTGATACAAAATGAAATACAATTCAAATATAAATGTATCTTGTTAAAAATATACACGTCATTCCAAAAACATATGTGCACTTTTCCACGAACATACGTGCACGCTTCACTTTCTCATCAAATTTGTTAGAACACACGAGTACCCTTCCAAAAACACATATGCACTCTTAAGAACATATGTGTACTCTTCCACGAACATACGTGCACGCTTCACTTTCTCATCAACTTTATTAGAACATATGAGTACCCTTCCAAAAACACATATGCACTCTTCTAAGAACATATGTGTACTCTTTCACGAACATACGTGTACGCTGTGCACGCTCTCGTCAAATTCATTATAACATATGTGCACGCCTTCTAAAAACATGTATATCTGCAATGACCACATAAACTTCATGACTAAAGCACAAAAAACACAAAACGTGTCTCGAAACAAAAAATTAAATCCCAATCAGTTCATGACTAATCTAAAATAATAAAGTCATATAAACTAAGTGTCTTTTCACAAAAAACACACGTGCACGCTCTCATCAAATTCGCTAAAACATATGTGCATGTTTTTATGTATTCTTTAAATGTATATAATCACTTTGGTTGGTGTGGTGAATATTTCCAAGGATGGATAGGTGGGATATATCAACTACGATTGCCTATTTTACATACTGACTAATAAATGACTAATAAATGTCCAGACTTCTGTTGACTTTATTAATGACTAATAAATGTCTTGACTTTTAATGAATGTTGAATGTTGACCATTGACTTTATTTATACACGGCTAGTATTTTTTTACTTTTTTTCTATTTTTTAAATAAAAAACGTTTTTAAATCATTTATTTTTCGGAATTTAAAAAAATATATATTTTTTACAATTTTTTAATTAAAAACGTTTTTTATTAATTCCTAAACTTTAGGAATTAAAAATAATACTTTATTCTTCTTTTGTATTTTTTTGTCAGTATACATGTTTTAAAATCATAAAAAATTTAGTATAATTAATAGTAAAACACAATTTCACTTTTTTGGAATTTTTTTATTTAAAAAAAGTTTTTAAAATCATGTACTTTTTGAAAAAAAATATTAATTTTATATTTGTCTTTTAACATATATGTTTTCAAAAAAAAATGCATATATGTTTTTTATATTTTAATTTTACATATGTTTCTTGCGTACAATTGTGTAGTCATCACTTGTTCTACTAAAAAAATATTTTCAAACCCAATAAAAATATAAAGTCAGAAATGCTTACTTTCAAAAGTCTCATCTGTACGAAACCTTTACAAGTTAAATCCGATGTAAACATATACAAGTTAAACCAGATCTAAACACCATTCAACTAAAATAACTAAAATATATGATTATGAGATTAAGATAGCAAAGCTACCGATTTATCAATTAATCAACTTTAGATCCATATTATATCCAATTAATCAACATAAATTAATACAGTTAAACATAATCAATCGATTAAAATTGAATTAAATGATTAAAATGACATACAGATGGATTGATTATAAAGAGATGGAAGAAAGATGAATTGTTATGTTAGTTTTTTTCTCGTGTGGATCTAAGGAAGAGAGACAGAGACTTGATCTAATGAAGGGAGAGAAACAAAGATGTGTGTTTTTTAAATTTAATTATGATCGGTTTATTGAAAAACTTAGATGCGAAATTCCATTAATACCCTTTTACATTTAATGAAAAGGTATATGAGTTTTTAGATAATTACATTAATGTCATCATTAGTTACAATCATTGATCAAAAAATAAAGGGCCCATATTAACTTAAAATGGTTCTGTAAAGTTCTGTACATAAAATGAGTTCTCAATATAACACTCCACATAATATACAATAAGAAGTCTCCAGCATATATCATCGTCATAAAGATGCTAACATGTCCTTAAACTGTAACATACGGACCACAAACTACTCATAAAGAGAGTATGCGATCACATAATCTTTTATCTAGCATCTGATTAAACCCATAACACAATTGCTACTCTAAATCATGTGGTGATATTTATTTTTTACCATGTCGCTATTGAAAGGCTAATTTGATTCCTTGATTATTATTGATAACAACTATCCTATATATAGGATACAAGAGAACATTCTGGAATGATTACCATGGGCTTAGGCCCATTACAAATTAATGAATAATAAATGTCGTGACTAATAAGTGTCTTGACTTGACTTGAATGTTTGAATGTTGACTTGACTTCAAATGTTACTATTACGCCCACAGTTGAGCGAAAAGAGGCGTGTAACGCTCAAAACTGGAGCGAAAATCTTCAACCAAGCAAAGGGAAGACTTGGTGAAGATATCAGCAAACCTAAAAAATGATATTGAACATGAAGAACCCGAACATGACTAGCTTAACCATATCACGAACAAAGTGTAAATCAATATCAATATGATTGTGCATTTGGGGTGTTTAACTGGGTTTGCTGACATATAAACTTGCACAAACGGTATCACAGTAAACCAGGAGTATCTTGTCAAAAGAGGAGAAAGTAACTCACTAAGGAGATTTTACAAATCATAGAAGTTTCTGCAACAACATGAGCAACACCTCGGTATTCCCTTCAGCACTAGATCCCCCTCCCCCCCCCCCCCCCCCCCACCCCGCAAGAAATGGTGTGTTGTCGTTTAGCAGACCACACAAAAGTTATCACCTAGAAAACATACAATAACCGAAGTAGACCTGCGGATGGAAAGGGCAACCAGCCCAGACAGGCATCAGTGTTAACCCGCCTAAAGAGTAGAATCGAGCATATAACAGAAGACCAAGCTCCAGGGTGCCCTGAACATAGCGCATGATACGTTTGAGAGCAGTAAAGTGCGGCTCCCTCAGATCATGTATATAGAGACAAACCTGTTGAACTGCATAGGATAAATCTGGGCGAGTAAAGGTAAGATATTGGAGCCCCCCTGTAAGACTACGGTATAAAGTAAGATCCTGAACAGGAACGCCGTCCGGACCCAATTTGGAGTCAGTGTCAATTGGTGTCCGAGACGGGTTACAATTAATCATATGAGCTCAGCATCAAGAAGCTGACATCATACTCTTCTGAGACCAAAAATAACCCTGTAGGATTACGAACATCCCCCGCACAAATGCCAAGAAAATACTTAAGTTGCCTCGATGATAGGTACATATTCAACTCTTTATGCAAAGACTCTATAATCTACTGAAGTAGAACTGGAGTAGAAGCTGTGAGGATAATATCGTCCACATATATAAGTAAATAAGCAACCTGAGAACCCTATGTATATATAAACAATGAAGAATCACACCGGAATAAAACTAGGAAAAAAACCACCGAGTGGCATAACCTCAAATCGATGAACCATACACTAGGTGCCAGTTTTTAAAACCATACAAAGACCTCTGCAAAAGACATACATGATTAGGATAACGAGAGTCAACAAAACCAGGGGGCTGATGCATATACACTGTCTCAGATAAATCACCGTATAAAAGCATTATTAACATCAAGTTGGAGAATAGGACACAGTCGAGACACATGCAAAGCTAAGAACGGTGGGAATGGTGTCCGCTAAGCAACTGGACAAAATGTCTCATCGAAGTCAACATCCGTGTTGGCTGATTACTAACCGTTAGGCAACAATTAGAGCCTTATAACGACTCAAAGTACAGTCAGCATGAAATTTCTATGCATAAACAACCACATAATATCGAACCAAGTAATCATCAGAACGGCCTTGGAACAAGAATCCAAGTACGAATTTTAACATAACGCATTATACTCATCATATATAAGCAATTACACCAATTAAGTCTTTTTAGAGCAATAACCCTAGATCTTGGAATCGGAAGATATATGAAGTGTGAAGAGTAAGACGTTCGATGTTTGACAATAACCGATGCGACGTGTGATATTGGAATGATGCGGGTGGTTTCATTAACTGGTTGGAATTGTTTGTCGATTGGTTGGATCGAATATTGTTGGAGGAGCGGATTTTTTTTGGGTTTTGGGTTTGAATGTTGTTTGGTTCGTGACTAGTGGGCTAGGTTGGTGGAAAGTTGTGCCTGGTGAATTTGGGCCGTGTATAGAGGGGGACTTTGGGATGGATTCGTAGTTGGATGGAGCAGTTTGGATGCTCTTTTGGTGTGGATGATTTGTGGAAGGAATAGAAGGTTTTGATGCAAGAGAAGTGGAGAGAGGGTGAACGTTATTATCGAGGAAAGTGTAAGAAGGTGGCGAGGAGTGTCATAGAATTTTATTTTGTAAGGTAATTGTGTTATTTCGCAAAGTGAGGTGACGGGAGAGAATAAATTTGTGTATTTGTCTTAATGAAAAGGCAAAAAAAACCACGATGATATGTACGGGATATCCAAAAAGATACATGGAGAGTCACTGCGTGGGCAAGTTATTTGAGTTGAGTGAGTGATTGGTAGCATAGACACCCAAAGATGCGAAGGTGCGAGTAATTGGGTGGTTTGTTGAAAAGTCGTGTGAAAGGTATATCGTTATGGATTTGCGTAGATGGGTAAAAGGGTTAGAGATAGGGCCAATATGGAAGGCTTTGACACAAAAAGGTAGGGGAGGAGTGCTGAAAGAGATGATTACTAATGGAATAATTAATTGTTCGAATCATTCGCTCCGCCTTTCTATTTTGTTGGAGGTTTTGTGCAAGAGAAGCTAAATTGGAATCCGATTTTTGGCAAAAATGGGTGTGTGAGTCGTTATATCGCACTCACCGCCATGGATCAATCATTGGACGTTTTTAATTCACATTTAAATTGAATTTTTAACAAATTTGCGAAAATGCAAAAATTAACAACAAGTCAGATTTAGAACAAAGATGATAAATCCATAGAAAATGTGAGAAATGATCAAGAAATAAGACATAATATTTAAAACCACTAGAACTAATAATGGGAGATGTCCATAAATCAGAATGAATAATATTAAAACAATGTTCGACAATAGAATCTGAACTATGAAAGGGAAGCTTCAGATGTTTGCCAAGTTGGCAAGCGTGACAAATATGTGAAGATTTTTATTTATTACATGAAATAAAACGACTAGAGACAAGCGAACATAGCACTTGATCACCCCTGAATTCCCGCGCGAATATGCACGTGGAGGCACTTGTCGAGAGAAAAGCAATGGGAGAAGTTGATGGCTTGGTAACTGGATAGAGATTGCTCGAGCTGTCACATTGAAGGAGGATATGACGAGTCAAGTAATACTTCACATATAAACCAAAGGCGTCAAATTCAATAGTACAATTATTGTGCCTAGTGAACTGACAACAGAAATGAGATTTTTAATTATATTGGGGGTTACAAAAATATCATGAAGATGAAGTGGGCGATGATGAGAAGGAATAATGCTATGGCAATTTTGTTGACTGGAATAGACTTTGCCATTCACCAACGTGACAGATGGAAATAACCTGTTTATCAAAAAATATACTTTAAATTTACTTGCATTAAAATATAAATCAGAAGAGCGCCTGTATCCAAAGCCAAGTCGGGATCCTTGCCAAGCGCATATACTACCGCACTTGGTAAAGGAGTAGGTTGGGATGCATAAATAGCCGGAGCAGGACCGAGTATACCTTGACCGGGATGCGGCAATGTGTAATGCTTTTGTGGTGTAAATTGTTGAGAAACATTAGTCTTGTATGCTACATATTGGGCTAGGGTACATGTGAACATATTGAAATACAATCGGAGATGATTTGAGATTACAGTAGTCGAGAGATATAGAGAGAACTTAGGGAGTGGGTCGACTTTTTTGAGAGAAATTAAGAAAGGATAGGTTTTTGCTCTGATTACCATATTGAAAGGCTAATTCGATTCCTTGATTATTATTGATAACAACTATCCTATATATAGGATACAAGAGAACATTCTGGAATGATTACCATGGGCTTAGGCCCAATACAAATTAATGAATAATAATTGTCTTGACTAATAAATGTCTTGACTTGACTTGAATGTTTGAATGTTGACTTGACTTTCAATGTTGACTAATAGTCGCATACATCAAAGTTTGAACTTTATAAAGCAATTTGCCCTTTCGAACAAAAAAAATACATAAATGCCATGAGTTGTTCCATGTTACTACCTTCGTCCCGAAATAATCGTCCACTTTTGATTTTTGAAGTCTTTTTTTTTCAACTTTGTGTATTATATAACACAAACAAAAATATTTAAAGTCAAAATTAAAAAAGAAGACTTAAAAAGTCAAAAGTACAATTATTTTAGGACGGATTGTCTCTGAAAGGACAATAACTATAATTATTCAATAACTATAATTATTAGAGATACATATATATCATAAAATAGACATTTTGTGGTCACAAAAGTAAATCAGGTGCTCATAAGAGGATTTCACATGAAACATCATGCTCTCTTAAGGTCGGCTTATTTAAAATCGTTTGTACCATAAGAAAACCCGACTTTTACGTTCCTAGCTAATATATCAATGTTATACTATGGTACAAAGATTATACGTGACCAAATGTGTGAGACAGGCAGCTTGGGTAGCATGCATACCAAATGGGTTTTGTTTTTTATTTTTTCTATCAAAATTAATAGACATGCCCGGTGACCTATTAAGCAAAATACGGCCAAATACCTTAGTAAACAGCACATAAAGATTCCCGAGATCAGTGTTAATACCTATTATACGTCATCAATCAGCATATTCAATTCCATGTCCGAACTGGCGTAGCTGGTTTAGTCCTTTTTACAAACTAAGCAAGGTAACCTTTTTTTTGCTGCACTTGTAGAAAAGTACAGTAAATGAGTAATTGTATTATGTCAGGGAATGAAGTTTGCGAACCGGTGCTAGCAGTAGTTGTTCATGCCTTGTCCATCATGGCTCAAGGTTCTTTCAAAGGCGTTTTATTTCTTGAGCATTTAGTGCAGGAATTTTATGACGTAGAGTTCATATCAGAGAGTTGACATCGGGTTGGACTTCTGCGTCTAAGGAGACCTCAACGGGTTCACATTGACTAATAATATCAGTGTCGGCTTTTTCATTCATTATGGATTCCATTGCATAACACCTGATCAGATTAATATGTCCCTAATATAAAAAGAGGGAGAATTTTAAATACTAAATAAACCAAGCAAAAACTTCCATTTAGCTATGCAAGTACCAATTTACAATTGCAATTCACGTTGTTAAGAGATTAGCAGCCTTAATTATGTAAGAATTACCATATACTATGGACACGATTAGAAAAACACCCAAAGTATAACTAAAAATAGAATGTCTGAGCTTGCCCTTTATAAAGGGTGGTGGGAGTATGAAAATACATTCATATATGCTGATATGAGCAAAAAGTTATGACTACAACTGGACAAAAAGACGTTTAGAGCTGACCAAGGCAGTACAAAAGACACACCCGTTTCCTCTTTGGAGAAAATTGAAATTTTCGATAGTAAAACAGAGTGACAAACACAAATAAGAGATTGTGTAAGTAATATATGTAATCTAAGGGTGCCATTGAACTCTGTTATGTAGTTTTTTAAGAAAATACTACATCTTGGGATTCACCTAATATTATGTTTCTCATAACACACAACCAAAGTAAAAGACCATGCTACCTCAAACACCACTCCAACCCCCAACACTTGCTGAAACTCGACGAACCAAACATCAATCCGAGACAACTAAACCACCACTGTACAACAACCCAGTGCTGCAGCATCTGCTATGTGTAGCCACACGTCACAACAATTATCTAATTAATACCATGACAATAGATTAAGGAATATAATACCTTCGTAATCATCACATCATCAACTAGGTTTGACCTATTTAATTCCAGCATAATTAAAAATTAAGCATAACTTAAGAAACCTGAAATTAAATTACTGGAAGGTATGGATTTTTATTTTTACTGTTGACACAACTAAACCTTAGATCAATCGACCGGAAAAGAAACACTTATCGAAACACATTAGGGTTTCAACTAATTAAACCTTCGAATTCAATGAACCGAGAGTTATGATAAATTTTATGGGAACGAAGGTTTAAAGCATCCTCTTTTGTGTTTCAATTGTTTTCGTGGTATACTGAGGGTAAGAAAGAAGCGATCAGCAAAGCTGTGGGAGATTTTTTCTTATTATTTCGAGTTTTTTTTATATAGAAATTTAAAGTGCTACTAATCAACACATGATATTTCTTTTTTTATTATTTTAGTTTTAACCCCTAAATTATTTGTAAGTTACTTCCGCTTTTAAAAGTTTTATTATTCATACTTTTGACACGTCTGTTTTTAATACAAACAAGTATGTCAACCCGCGCTTCGCCGCGGGGCGTTGAACATTATGTTGGTTTACACACATGAACGAATGTTTAGATGTTTCTAACAGGTTAAAAAGTGACTAAGAAGTGATAACTCTCTTTTATTAAGCCATATGCAAACTAAGATATATAACATTATAATAACTTAATGTGAAAAGGAATGAATAGTCTCCACGCGATCGCTGATATTGCCTCTCTCCATTCTGCAGACATGAAAGAAATCATCACAGCTAGTCAGACATCACCTTATATAAAAATATGATTTAACCTTTGCAGACATGAAAACAATCACGAAGGCCAATCTTTATTTGAGTTTATCTGATGTTTCACATTTTTTATAATAAATTCTAAGTTTAGTAGCCTGGCATCATATACAGATCCACCATTTTTAATGCGGGACATATATCTGTATATTTAAATATTGCAGATTCTTACATGTATTCTACCTGCCGAACACAACACATATATATCTGCAATAAAATTCTTATGTGCGTGTATGTTTAGATTTTAAATAGAATTGATTTGAATTCCTATTCAAAATCTAAACAACTATTCATTATTTCATTTACTTAGCTCAAATCTTCCAATCTCAATCAGCATCACCGATAACTACCAAATAAGAGAACGTTACTTTATCTATCAGCATTGAAACGCAATATAAAGAAAAGTACTTAGATACCAAACTTATCAAGCGAAATCCAAAACCCCTATCCGATGCTTTCACACGCAAAATAGCAAGCATATGTGTTATCAGATAGTAACGAATAAAACGGGCTGTAAAGGAACATATTAGTTTTGTGTTAACAATGTTGTTTTGGATCTGCATTTTCGATATCTAGTTTCTGATCATCTACAATGACTAACTAAATTGTCTCTTTTAAATAGCCATCTTTTTTTTCTTCATAAAAACATTATCTTTTTGGCATTTAATATATTCATATCTTTAGAAAAATGAAAAAAACAAAAGCACAAAAAAACCATTCATGTTGTATAAACAGAATCGTTCAAACATACTAAATAATGAAAATAAAGTAATCAAAGGCTAAGAAAAAACAAACCTGAGAAGCAAAAGCTGGCTACTGAGAAATAGGTGTGGGTAGTGGAGGTGGCATGAAATGAGAGTAGTGGTGTGAACATATATGGATACATGGTGGTATTGGTATTGTACGGAAACTTTGTACGTTTGCCAAAAAATATTTTGAACATTAGCCTATGTCTAGTAAAGCTGCCTTCCGCGTGGGGTGAGTGTGTTCATCGCCCGCACCATCTACATTGTAACATTATAGTTATAGAACCAAATATACCGATCACTACTGAAAGCTCCTGGATTCCATTAGAGCTTTTTTTAAATCCTGTTCAGTAGACGTTAAAAGGACAGCTGAATGCTCAAAATCGAACATAACCTCTTTACCCAATGATCTTGCCCGACTGGCGTTACACTCACTACCCAAACCATGGCCCCGTGGGTTCATTTCTACTACGTTGGGCGATGTATTTTCTACTACGACGCTTGTTTTTACATCCTGCCAAAGGTATGCACGTCTTCGAAATGGCGCTCGAGCCGAATGTGTAGAATCTGAAAATGTTGTACACAAAAAAAGACACCAAAAAATTCATGGACATGAATCAATTATAAACAGCCGTTTGAAACATTCAATAACAAAAGGCAAAAGAAACTTATACCTTCACTCTGAACATGTGTTGGGCCATAGGAGCTTTGTTAAACCAACTTGTATAATTATAGCCGTAATTAGCAGCGAAGTGTGGTACATGCTCTGATCAACAACGAACTCTCTGGCAGCCTTCTTATACCCGTGAATTTGGGTATCTCTGTGGCAGCTTGTTATACTCTGGCGCTTCGTAACTCAGGTAAAGCACAGATCAGACACCTTTACAAAGAATGTTGTAAACCGGATTTGGGTAAGTGATGTCCTGTTATTTAAAAGAAAAACATTGTCATGAAGCCTCAACCAGACTCATAACCATAAATGAATGTTAAACCGCTTCTTTTCAAAAATCACGAATGAAACTTTTAGCAATTCGTGTTTATAATAACTACGGTAATATACATTTTATAAGCAATCAAGGCACTTGACAATACATGTTTAGAAACACCAATAGATATCCAACCAAGTAAAAATACACGAGTGCTACTCAAACA
Source organism: Tanacetum coccineum (assembly GCA_026074375.1). Taxonomy (NCBI): domain Eukaryota; kingdom Viridiplantae; phylum Streptophyta; class Magnoliopsida; order Asterales; family Asteraceae; genus Tanacetum; species Tanacetum coccineum. The sequence continues at coordinate 16,564 of BQNB010016793.1, read as the reverse complement.
CACACCCACCTAGCAATAATCTAATCGATCTAGGCCTTCCGAAAGAACTCATTAACTCTAAAAGGACGCCACCTATCCTTTAAAAACCATCAACTGAACATTCTTAATTCTTGAAAAAAATCACAGAAACTAAAAGATCATAATTCGCCGACTTAATTTAAAAACCCCAACAATCACAAAAGTAAGCATGTTCTTTTCTAGCTTATTACATATAAGTCCCAATAAGCTCATAATCAGAACCAAACAAAACTTCATAAATACCTGTCTACAAAATTAGCTCATAAGCCAAAAAATAAGCTTAAACAAACAACGCCTCATAAAGTTGATCAATTGTCGGAAACCTAAATCTCATTTGGTTTTGGGCTTATGTTTCATAAGCTCACTTTTTTGTGACTTATTTTCAAATTTTGTTGGCTTATATAGGGTTTACTAAGTCATAATGCACTTATATAAGCCAGAAAGTTTCAAAATAAGCCAAAAAAGTGAGCTTATAAAACATAGTACATGAGGATGAGGGGAACGTATGGGAACAACTGTCCCCTACCAAAAATATGATTTTCACATTTACCACTACAATTCTTAAATTTACAATACTAACGCATTCCCTAGTAAACTTAGTTAAAATGAAATTTCATTTACACCATGCTACAAATCAATAATTTTGATGAATGTACAAAATCAAAACATAAACTAAGCAATTTTTTTTTCTATATATACATGAACTAAACATTCTATGAGTATAAAAATGAAAATCATTGACCTAAATTCACCACAGACTTCATATAACAGCCATACAAAGTAATTGCTCCATGGAGAAACTATTGCTTTGACTACATGTCTACATTTCTATTCATATGTACTAATAAACCATTGACCATTAGTGAAGACCTCCTATGCTCCAAAGACCTTACACCAAATGGCCCAAGTAGTCACACATGAAGGGCACATCAAGAACAATGTAAAACTCTAGTTTTCGATATGGCTCAAATCAAATAACTACATTTCCCCTAACACACGAATGAAGTTCATATTCATTTGCCATTGCAATTCGAAAGAGAAGTGTGTTCGGAAAAATCCATGAATATATATAATAAGTAACTATCCGACAACATAATACACCAAAATCAAATACTGTTATCACCACCACCACATTTATCGCCTATTAAGCAATAGCAACGGCCATACATGAATGTTCTAGTCATTATTTGATCCATAAAACTAAATAGAAGAACTAAAGCATATCAAAAGGCAAAACCAAAGACTGAAAATAAGTACCTTATCATTGTTAAGTGGTTTAGTCACAGAAAGAACCAAAAAAAAACAAATTAAAAATAAATAAAACAAATCAATTATCAAACATAATAACAAAAAGAAAACCCATAACCTCAAACATAAATTTTTACCTGAAAATTGAAGTCGAACGTCTCACAACTTCATTTGTGGTCTTTTGATTAAATTTCATACTTTAAAATCTAAAAACCACCCAATTTTTTTGACATAAACCCTAGTTTCAAAATCATATGAAAACCATAATTTTAGAATCAAAACATAAATAAACTAAAACTAAGATTTGATTTAGGCATAGAATCCAATCGTTGCTGCTTTTTTTTGTTCTGGTTTGTGAAAATCAATCGTTTCTGGTTTGTGGGTTTGATTTGAAATACGTGAGTGTTAAGTCGATTTGTGGGGTGTAGAGTGATGAAACTCATTCTTGTGAAATTACACTAACCATGAATTAAATTGCGGGTCGGAGAAATAGGGTCGGCGGTGGTGTTTAAATGAAAGCATTAAAAGCACCTTGGGGGAACGATCCTACCTTTAATACATACGTATTAATTATAAAAAAAATAAGATTTGCAAACAATTAAGCCAAATACATAAAAATTTAGGTATATAAATTAAATAACCTTTTTAATAAAGAAATAAAAAATAAGATCATACTAATAAGGAAACAATCTACTTTTTTTTGAAAATGCAAAAGTCCACACTTGCGTTCCTTTACGATAAAAAAAGATATATTGATTTGAGAGCTAATGGTCATGCACTTGGTCAGGGTTCACGGATTTAGTCCTTGAACTTTTTTTTTTCAAATTCTTTTCCTGTGGTATGACCTATTACGAGTTTGGTCCCTAAACCATCCGTTAAGGTGACCGTGAAGTGTTGATTTATATGGTTGAAATGACATAAATACTCTCATATGCTTTTATTAAACGGTCCATGTAGTTTGTTTGATATCACGGATTTACTCCATGCGTTGTTTATTTTTATTTTAGGTTTAAATTTTTTTAACCTTTTTCATTTATTCTTAATTCTTAATTTGTTCATTTTTAAAAAAAAAATTGCTTTTTTATTAACTTATTATTGCTATTTTTTTGGTGTTTGAGTTTTGAACCAGGTTTTTTTGAAAAAATTAAATAAAATGGATTATGTGTGTTTTATGTGGCCAACTTCAAACAAATACTTACAAACATATAAAAGACACATAATTCAGCCACCATCTAATTTCATTTTGCCTTCTTAAAAAATCTCATTGAAACACCATAAACAAAAAAAACATATCTCAGGATGTTCTAGGGTGTTTGGAAGAGGTTTGAATTAATTATGCCATGTGCCCTATCATTTGTGAGTTGTGCTCGTATTTTTACATTAAAAAGATGGAAATATATAGTTTAAAAAGATAAATGTTAGGGGGATAATAATAATAATAATAATAATAATAATAATAATAATAATAATAATAATAATAATAATAATAATAAAGTGATGATATAATAAAAAAATAGTAATAATAATAATAATAATAAAGTGTGCACATATTCGACATTGTATTCTTCCCTTCTCATTCCTCTTCTTTGGGAAATAGAGAAGATGTGGTTACCATGAACTAAGTGACACGAAAGTTCTATGTGCTCACTCCTTAAAAGCGCGAGCTGTTCACTAAAACAACAAGTAGGACTAATGCAACATTAGGAACTTTGATAGAAATTACCGAACAAATGGCAAATGCAACGGAATTGCAACGAATTCCTACCCCGTAGAGTTAATGCTCCATGGAAATTTTATTTTGCAACGGAAATTGAAACGGTAAAAATATTTGTGACAGTTTTTGGCAATGAAAGAAAAACCCCCAATTTTATAATACTTGCAAATGGATTTGCAATGGCATAAATTGGCAACCAAATTGCAAATTTGCAAACAAATTTACGACAAAACAAAAATTGTGTTGAGTCTTGCCCGATTTGAAACAAATTGGCAACCGAACCATTTATCTTGCAATAAGAAAAATTGCAACGAATAAATTTTCCAACTAAATTTGTAACGATATAATATATTGTAACAATTTCGCAACAATAATTCGTTGCAAATATTAATAGTAACAATTATTATATTTCTTTTAATAATACAAATCCGCAAACAACAATAAAACCCAAAGTAGTAATGATACGCATATTCAAATATTATATTAGTATAGAAAGTACAACAAATTTAACCAATTGCACCAAATAAAAACTATAACAACAATGCTCAGTGGAAGGTTGCTATATATATGCGGGAGCTTCATCCGTCTTTTTATCTTGTTTGAAAAAGCTTCTCTGCATACTAAAAAGCTTTCGCTCACTTCCATGAAATGTTAGTATCGCATGTCTAAAGAGTTCATCTTGATGCTGCTCCTCCAAATATGTTGACTGGGACTTTATTTCTTCACAAGGACACGTCTGCAGGTACGTGAAAGAAACATGTAACCATGTTACAAGAATTTACGTTCAATTAACTTAGGATCCTCAAGTATGAGCACCTGTTAGTGTTTACAATTTATGATCAACGTTGAACTAAAGGGATGGCGCAATGCGATGCACAACAAAGGCTGATGCATAAAAAAAGTCCCAATCATACACATAACCTAGATGCTTAACAGAGAGTTGTGATATGGCTAAAACACATATATACTAGATATATTATAATTACTATAAAAAAACAGAGTCTTACTCCATTTAGAATATTTTTGCTTTCATAACAATAAACTTGATATTGCCATGATTTAATTTGAAATTCAAGTGCATATAGACAACAAACAAATAGGTTAAGATAAAAATAGAAAATACCAGTTTGATAAGCAACCAAAAAATAAAAGCAACCAAAAAAATAAGTTTTGTATTCATCCCTAATCACTTAGTAGTGAAGGAGTTGCATCTTGTTAATGTATAAGCGCACATCAAAAAAGAGAGCTCAGATTGAGGTGTAAACAACAAAAATGGGTAGAACCCTATTGAGCAGGTTGACCAAATCATTGGTACCACACAATTATTTATGCTTGCTCAATATTTTATAGAAGACTATGCACATTTATATCACAAAATCTCTAAAGAGAAATAGAATCCGCCCCAGACCAAGAATAGTTTTAACCAAAAACAAAAAAAAAAACAAATGAGTATTAAAAAAAAAAAAAAAATACATAAGCAGTTACAAACACCCCCAAAAACATAACAAGTGTAACAACAGTTATGCTATTAGAAAAAGCTAGTGCTCTGTTAGAAAAAAGAGAAAGCTGGTGCTACTTATAAAAACTTAACATATAAGTAAATGACTTCAAAATGATGTAAAAATGATATCCTAATTACTACACATACCCATGTTTAATACTCATAAATATCTGAACCAATATGTTTTGGTTGTAATGAGCAGTTTCTAATAGTAAACATACCTTTAAACGGATCTTATAAGCTTGTAAATGTTTTCAAAGAAAAAACCCTTGAACATCCAAACTACAACCTGCACAAATTACATACATGAGGACAAATAACATGTTATATGTAAAACATGACATATTAGCATTGTCATCATTAACTGGTGGGGCGTCCACTTCTGTCGATTCAGAATTTATACTCAAATCCGTATGCTCAAAATTAGTCAATTCAACAGACAGTGTAACATTTTGATTAATAAGGCTTGATTGTAAGGATCATTTTCTATCGGTAAACATACCTTTAAACGGATCTTATGAGCCTCGAAATGTTTTCAATAAGCCCCCTGAACATCCAATCTACAACCTGGTTTGATTACGAAACATTATACTAGTAATTATTTAGAACACTCCATACATAAACATACCAAGTACTTAGTCAAAGAAACATTATACAAATATATCATATTTCTACCTTCCAAACCCTTACTCAAAGGATATAACAATTAACGTAAACAAAACACTTACAATATTGATCAATTGAACCACTAAATCAAAGTCGGTCCTATAGTCAAAAGGAGACATGAAAAAGTCAAAACCAATCATAGATAGTTAAAACAGTACCCACATGATAACATAAAATTAGATCTATACATAAAAGTTATAGATACTTAAACTAATTAAAAAATCTTACCCAAAAACCGAGGAGTAGTTGCGTTTCCAGCAATGAAGATGAGTTATGCCACATATCGAGTTAGAGCAAAAGAGTGCTCCAGTGGTGGACCGAGATTGGATAGTGGGAGGGAGGCGGGAGAACAAAGTAAGATAGACACAAAAGTGAAAGAGAGGGATGAATTTGATTTTGGGGGAAAATGTAGGCGGGAGAACAGAGCGGCAATTCTAAAAAAATTAGGAATTGACATTTTGGTTATAAAAATCACTAAACACAAGTTTCAATATTTGGGTTAATTCTATATATGTCCAATTGAAATCTTAAAGTGTCTTATTTACCCAATCAAAATTTATAATGTCATATATATCCAACTTTAACATCGTATATGTCATATTTACCCAATTTATTATAAATTAATTTAAAATAAGTTTTCATTCATTAAATTCCCATTATACCCTTTAAAAATATAAATTAATATGTATGATTCTCAATTATTTAATACAACAAGATAATGAATATGTTGGAAATTTAGTTCAATTGTAGGGATCTATTCATACCGGTATCTGAGGATGGAGGTATGAAGTGTACACCCAGAGGTCCCTGAACACCTTGACTCAGATAGTGGTTAAGGGAATTCTAGTCGCTGATGAACTTTAGTAAGTTAACTCGTCTGGGAGTGCGACTCTTGACTGAAGGATATTCATCAGAGGGCTAATGGCTTCAGCTTTGTAACTCACTGAGTGAGTATGCTGAAGGATACCATCAGAGAGTAATCCATCAGAGGAAGTAATGCTGCTTGGTTGGATTACTGTTGCTTGGATTACTATTGCTCGTGTTTGAAGTTAATGCCGCTTGGTTGATTTAATGCTAAAGAAAAATATGGCAAGTGTTTACTACTGCTAGTACAAAGTTAGTACTGCTAGTGAATATTTGTACTGCTCATGGTTAAGATTGCTCAGAGAAGTTAATGTTAATGAAGAAGTTAATACTGCTAGTGTATAAGTTAGTGTTGTTAGTGTTAATTAGAAAATAAAAAATGTCTTACATTTGCTGGTGTCAATTGAGTTGACATTGACTAAAACTGCCCCCTTGTGCAGCCAACTAATTCTTCAGTGTAGTAACTATTCCTTATGTTTATGACATCTTGTTGGACAAATTCTAGATTAATAGTTCTTTTTCTTGACGTTCGCGTCTCTCATTATCAAGTTGACTTTAAAGTAACAAAATTCTTTCATCACATGCTTATCTGCTTCGAGGAAGATCAAAATACCTCTTGTATATAACTCCACTTCCCATTCCTCTTGCATAACCTCCCTTTTCTTTACCTAATACAAATGTCATGGCATCAGTGCCATGATCAACCTTCAAGGTTCCTTCTTTGATCTTGTCCTTAGTTTCTTTCTAAACATTGTAAAACCCAAATTTTGAAATTTTGAATTTTTCATTTCATTTTATTAATTTTGAAGTATAACCTAAGGTATAATAAAAGAATTTAGAAATAAAAACCTTAAGCTATGAAATTTTGGAAATAATGGAATTTTAGTATAAAGTATTTAAATTTTTCCTCATGTGGTTCAATTTTTTTTTGATCTTATAAACATCCAACTAATACACATGTAAGTTAAACCAATATAAACGAAAGTATGATGCTTTAAATGCAAATGTGCAAATGTGTAATCTTACCATTTTCTCTTTTAGAAATGCGTATCCATCTCGTCCTATTGTATGTTGTATGCTGATAAACAGACTTGGAACGCACCATTTTAGCTGCAGCTGATTTTACCTTGCAACACAAAATCATAAGGCGTTTAGATGTAGTAATGCTGCTAGTATAGAACTAATATATATGGAAACACAAAATTATGAAAGATATATGGACTTAAATAAAAATGACTAATTAAAACCTTGTATTCCTCGGTGGCTGTGTACTTTGCAAAATTGACCTATTCTTCGGCTTTTAAAATTGCACTATACTTCGCCGGGACATCATTTAGGTTAGAAAGTGTATTTTGGTTGGGCAATATGTATGTTTGTCTCAATTTCCTTCTGAAATTCCTTAGAAGTTGACCAAGACGATTCATTACCATCTTTCTGACTGTCAAGTCAACATCAAAATATCGCTTAAAGATTAACACAATGTTGTTAATTAGTTGCACATAATGTAAATGCATAGATACACTTATGTAGTACTGGGTTAAAAAATAGTATATGTGTACCGTGATTTCATCTCATAGTTTATCTCTTGCTTCTGAATCCATCTTCTTCCAGGATATAATCTTCAAACCTATATGCTCACGAACCATATCTACTAAAAAACTCGAAAACAATGCTCTGTGTTTTTCTGATATCCTATTCAATGCATCGAAGGTTACACTGAGCTTTATTCCATTGGGTTTTCCATATTCCCTACGAAACTTATATAACCTCGTTATGCCCCTCTTAACTACATTCCCATCTGAATGGTTGTTTTCATGCTCCTAATCCTCCTCATCAAAATACGCCTCGGATCGATATCCTAAATCGTCATTTTCATTATCATTATCATAATTAACCCCCAACACTTGCTGAAACTCGACGAACCAAACTTCAATCCGAGACAACTAAACCACCACTGTACAACAACCCAGTGCTGCAGCATCTGCTATGTGTAGCCACACGTCACAACAATTATCTAATTAATACCATGACAATAGATTAAGGAATATAATACCTTTGTAATCATCACATCATCAACTAGGTTTGACCTATTTAATTCTAGCATAATTAAAAATTAAGCATAACTTAAGAAACCTGAAATTAAATTACTGGAAGGTATGGATTTTTATTTTTACTGTTGACACAACTAAACCTTAGATCAATCGACCGGAAAAGAAACACTTATCGAAACACATTAGGGTTTCAACTAATTAAACCTTCGAATTCAATGAACCAAAAGTTATGATAAATTTTATGGGAACGAAGGTTTAAAGCATCCTCTTTTGTGTTTCAATTGTTTCGGTATACTGAGGGTAAGAAAGAAGCGATCAGCTCCTGTGGGAGGATTTTTTTTCTTTATTTATAACGAGTTTTTTTTATATATAAAATTTACATTGAGACCCCATATATCTTTACTAAACAACACATGCTATTTCTTTTTTTATTCTTTTTAGTTTTAACCCCTAAATTATTTGTAAGTTACTTCCAGTTTTATTATTCATACTTTTGACACGTCTGTTTTTAATACAAATTATAAAAAAAATGAATTTGCAAACAATTTAGCCAAACAAAGAAATATTTAGGTTATATTAATTAAATATCTTTATAATAAAGAAATAACAATTAAGAGAATCATACCTAATATGGAAACAATCTCTTTTTTTTAAATGCAAAAGTCCACACTTTGCGTTTCCTTTACTATATAAAAGATATATTGATTTGAGAGCTAATGGTCATGCACTTGGTTAGGGTTCACGGATTTAGTCCTTGAACTTTTTTTTTCAAATTCTTTTCCTGTGGTTTGACCCATTACGAGTTTGGTCCCTAAACCATTAAACCCGTTAAGGTGACCGTGAAGTGTTGATTTATATGGTTGAAATGACATAAATACTCTCATATGATTTTATTAAACGGTCCATGTAGTTTGTTTGATATCACGGATTTACTCCATGCGTTGTTTATTTTTATTTTAGGTTTAAATTTTTTAACCTTTTTCATTTATTCTTAATTCTTAATTTGTTCATTTTTTTAAAAAAATATTTTGCTTTTTTATTAACTTATTATTGCTATTTTTTTGGTGTTTGAGTTTTGAACCAGGTTTTTTTGAAAAATTTAAATAAAATGGATTATGTGTGTTTTATGTGGCCAACTTCAAACAAATACTTACAAACATATAAAAGACACATAATTCAGCCACCATCTAATTTAATTTTTTCTTCTTAAAAAATCTCATTGAAACACCATAAACAAAAAAAAAACATATCTCAGGATGTTCTAGGGTGTTTGGAAGAGGTTTGAATTAAGTTATGCATGTGCCTATATGTGTGAGTTGTGCTGGTATTTTTACATTAGAAAGATGGAAATATATAGTTTAAAAAGATAAATGTTAGGGGGATAATAATAATAATAATAATAATAATAATAAAGTGATGATATAATAAAAAAATAGTAGTAATAAAAATAATAAAGTGTGCACATATTCGACATTGTTTTCTTCCCTTCTCATTCTCTTCTTTTGGGAATTAGAGAAGGATGTGATTACCATAATGAAGTGGACACGAAAGTTCTATGTGGCTCAATACATTAAAGCGCGAGCTGTTCACTACAACACAACCGGACTAATGCAACATTGAGAATTTGTTAGAAATCCGTTGCAAATGGTCAAATGCAACGTATTTGCAACGAATTCCTACCATAGAGTTAATGCTCCATGGAAATTTATTTTGCAACGGAATTGAAACGGTTAAAAAAATTTGTGACAGTTTTGCAATGGAAGAAAATCCATTAGAAGAATTGCAATGGATTTGCAATGGCATAAATTGGCAACCAAATTGCAAATTTGCAACAAATTTACGACAAAACAAAATTTGTTGCGGTGCACATTTGCAACAAATTGGCAACCAACATTTTATCTTGGCAATAATAAAAATTTGCAACGGTATAAATTTTCCAACTAATTTGTAACGATATAATATATTGTAACAACTTCGCATCAATAATTCATTGCAAATATTAATAGCAACGATTATTATATTTATTGTAATAATACAAATCCGAAAACAACAATAAAACCCAAACTAATAATGATACGCATTTTCAAATATTATATTTAGTAAAGAAAGTATAACAAATCTAACCAATTGTACCAAATAAAAAGTGTAACAACAATTGTCAAGGGAAGGTTGCTACATATATAGCGAGAACCTCATCCATCTTTGTATCTTCTTTCAAAAAGCTTTGCATACTCAAACTTTCGCTCACTTCCATGAAATGTTAGTACTGCCTGTCTAGAGAGTTCATCCTCATTCTGCTTCACCAAATACATTCACTGGTACTTTATTTCTTCACAAGAACACATATGCAGGTACGTGAGAGAAACATGTAACCATGTGACAAGAATGTAGGTTTAGTTAACTTAGTGTCCCTAAGTAAAACGGCACCTGTTAGTGTTTACAATTTATGATCAATGTTGAACTAAAGGGATGGCGCAATGCTGATGCACAAAAAAGGGCTGATGCATAAAAAAAGGTCCTATCAATACACATTACCTAGATGCTTTACAAGAGAGTTGTGATCACCTAAAGGCTCTCATGCCAAATAATCCAGGTCGATAAGAACAAACCACACAACACAAGAACTAATCCGAAATTCTCAAAGATGAGAAATTCTCTTAATCAAAGAAAAAGCTTTTATTATTATCAAAACTCAAAAAAACATCCAATACAAAGAAAAGACCCTATATTTATAGGACAAGTAGAATCAACCTAAAAAGATTGAATATTACTTTCCTATTTCTAAACACATAATTGATTAAGAATATTGTTTCCTAATCAAAGTTTATTATAAAAAAGAAAACCAAATAACTTCACTAAAATTCGAGATCTTCAACCAAATTGACATTGCGATCCAATGGCCCTGCATCATGATCGTCACTATAGTTCTTGTGTATGTGTAATATCACATTAGAATGAAAATATTGTCGATGATTTTAGTGTCAAAGCTATACGAAACTAAAGATTAAAAGGTTTTCCAGCAAAACATGTTTCTAATTTAAAAAATTAGAAGGAAAAAAGTTTGAAGTTGATACACCTTTTCAAGTTAATAACTTTTCCAATTCGTACAAATTAAATTTGTAGCAAATCGAGAAAGTTAATCAACATGAAAACGTTTATAGCTAATCTAATAGCACAAGTTCTTTCTTCAATCAATTGCAAAAGAATGTCTTAAAGATAAAACGTTTTATAAAAAATCTGCATAATATATAAAATTTCATGCACATGGAAAGAAAGCAAGATTTTATCAACGGTTGGTGAAATAACTATTTATTTTACATGGAACTCCCAAGTTTAAGTATAGAAACGAATCTAATCTTAATTGTGTTTTTCGGAACCCTAATTATTAAACGAATTAATAGCTTGGAACTAAAACAACCTGTGAATTTTTCAAAGAACAAGAGGTTAGCTTTTACTTATCCAAAATCATTCGCGAAGATACCTGTTATGGCCATGGCTTGTTGCTTGTTATCAGATGAGTGTACTCAATATTCAAAGTTGATAAGTATCAAAATATAATTGAATATTAGTTGTTGTTGTTACTATCGTTGTTGTATTCGTGTAAGATCACATTATAACAAAATTATATTTACATCGTTCAATATTCAAAGTTGATAAGTATCAAAACACAATAATGAACTTTCAACTTTGATAAAAATATGCTCATACCATATATAGTTATGAATTATGTGGCGAGATTTACGTTAGATGTTGACTGTTTAGGTGCTCGTTGCATTTTATTAAAAAGAATTAAGATACATTTTTACACTTCTATTGTTACTTTATTAGCTTTCATATTTTGTTTTCTTTTCGAACCCGTGTGAAACTAAAGACAACATGTTTTAGATTAATAAATTAAAAGAAAAACAAGTCGAGCTTATAAGTGTTTTTCAATATCATAACAACAGATAGATTTTTTTTCAACCTGAAAGAGGGTGATCGAACTATCGAAATACATAATACTAGTCTCACCAGGTTTAACGCACATACACTAATGGTATATAAGTAACCAAAAACTTCGATCTTTAGCCTATATGGGATAGAGTGCTAAGATAAAAGTTTACAAAATATCTTCATTAGAAGCAACTTAACTAATTTATATGTTTATAATAGGCTAAATAAAAGCATTTCTAAGAGCCTTGGGTACCGTGGCATTGCACCGGTGCATGTCTGAGTTGACATTCCTTATGGCACCGCCTGGATTTCACTAAAAGCATCTCTTAACCAATCCCAATTAAAATAAATATAAATGCCCCTTGGATTTCACTAAAAGAAAAACTTGTATACATTTATCTCAATTGTGATTAGTCAACATTACGTATCAAGTTACCTTCAACTTGAAAGGATCTTCCTCCGTATATAATATGGATATCTCATCTAACCTTCTATCCCACATTGATTGAAAAAAGAAATTGTAAGTTACTAATATATCATATCATATTGTATATAGGTTATATGTGTCAAGAATAATATAAATTTTTAGGCGATCGCGTCCTTACAAATTAAAGAAACAACGAACTTGCAAGAAAGTAATAATTCCTGAAAAAAAATATGATCTCTTGATTTTTTTTAATCCGTTTTTCAGTTTTGTTTATTTTGTTTAAATGTATAACATTTTTCAGTGTAAACCAATTTCAATCTTTTATTATACATAGGT
>BQNB010016792.1:12058-71053 GCA_026074375.1 Tanacetum coccineum | reverse complement strand
AAAATGCGGTTGAGAGGTAACCCTTTTGACTTTTTTTCTTTATTTTTCAAATCTTTATCGAGATTCTCAATTGTGCTAGAGTTTATGCATATAAATTAGCGTCGTAATTATGTAATTGCTTTCTATTGTCTACTTAATTAGTCTATTTGTGATAACAAACTAGTTTGTTAAGAAATATTTTTTTTGCATCATGTTGGTTGAGGCAGTTGACTTCTAGTAGGGTTTCATTGAGTTTTACTTAGTTATAAAGAGGATCTAACAGCCGTTTCAATCTTAGAAACTTAGGAGAATAACGTTATTCAAATAATAGATTGTTTGTTGTATCAATAACTTTGGACTACAACATTATTTTTGTACCAGGGATGATCCATTTTTTTATATAAAGAGGGGACGAACACCTCCAATTTAGGCCAACCTTCTTCTAATAAAGATTTTGCACGCATAAAGGGCCTAATTTTTTGTTACCGCCGAGGGCAACCAAAATTCATGAGACGGCCCTGCATATACTATTACTTGTCCTCTTTGCTCGTAAATTACAGACCTACATATACAATCAGTGTTTACATAAGATAGTGGACGACCCTTCAGAATCTCAAACGCATTACTACTTCATGGTGTGCTGTGAGATTGCTCTAGTTGATGTGATAATTGTTTGATTTGTAAGGATGATACGAAGCCTGGGAGAATAAAGCCTCGTTGGAAATTTGAGTTTGTGGTAACAAAAGATGGAGAACAAACAGTTTGCAAACATACTCTTTTGATACTCAAAGATCAACCAATTTAGTTCTCCATGTTCTATCAAGCAAAAATGATACGTTCTAGATGAACACAAACAATTGGCTCACCAGAGACCACCAATAGCGAACAAAACTTTTATTCTCAAAATCGAAAGGCGAACATAATAATTTGTTCCCCACAATCGTAAACAGCGAACTATCATAAAACTACAAAAGGGAAGGCCAACGAACTTCTTTAGTTAGCCAAAACACTACACAAACGTTTCGTATGAAGTGTTTAAAGATCTCTAATCAAACATTAAAAAAAGCCATACTAGACCATAATAGCATTCAAATTTACCTATAGGATACAATACTTCTAATCTATCTTCCCAATACCTCCTCATTTTTACGTTCTCTACAGCCATTGATTTTTTAACTTGCAAACTCATCATCTTCAGTCTAACTGTGTCTTTTATCACTTGACATAACTCTGCTTCATTTCTTTTAGCCTCTCCAAAACAATCTAACAGTATGAAAACTTGGGACCTGCATAATAACAACTATTTAAAGTCTTAGTAGTTATTTCTTGTCACGTTAAATGTAACACCCCGCCCTGAAACGGGCCCGAATGTCACACTTACAGAACCAAAACATATGCAAGCGGAAGACTTTACTAATAAAATGGGTTAACAAAATTTTACCAATTACTAAGGAAATACAAAGTCTATACATAAGGGTCTTATATGATAGCAACTTGTACATGGGAGCTGCAGACTCCAGATGTACACTACAAAATGTGAAATGGGGTGTTGGCACCACACTGATCCATTCACCAAAAATGAAACTAAACGAAGTACCTAGGATGCATCCATACGTTCCCTACAAATCAAATCATATATGGCCAAGTGCGTAATAGAGCACACAAAACAAAAGGGAACGCCGTTGACTAATCACACCGCCACAGATAGTGTCACACCATTGGTGCCTCAATGACGTGGCCATGGTACCTCCATGGCTAGTTAGCTCGGGCATCGGAACAGAACGAAAGGTTTATATAGCATATCGAAACAAAACATATTATGTCAACAAAAGGTCATGTCTAAACAAAACGAATAAGTTCATATCATAGCAATGTCAAATGAAGCATGAGTAAAATGAGTTCAAGGGGTTTAGGCAAGGGATATAATGCTTGCAAAGGTGCAAATAGATACGGATCAATAGTAATGAGAGTCCTTAAAAGAAGTGATAGAATATCTGTACGAACAAATAAAGCTTAAAAAGAAAGTAGATATATCCGTATGTATAATCGACGCAAACGGAAAAACCGTTAATCATACCAATAGTAAAGAGAAGAGGTAAAGAATATCCGTACCTTAACCAGTCTAACGCGGAATCGATAATGACCAACTTAGTTACTGATCCTCCCAATAATCTACATGGAACGTAACCAATAAATACTATTGTCCTAGCTTAACGTAATATAAACCAACTATTACCAATTTCATAACAAACTACATCACATTCTGTATTCAAGGGTACTAGTAAAAGAATACTATTTACATTTCATATTATTACATGTTATAAGCACTTTTAATATCTACTAATTTATTTAATTAGTTAGAATAGACATTATGTTAAGATAACTACATTTGCTTTGCTTAAGACACCATATTTAATAATGACAAATGGCACTACAACAAAATTGTAGTTTTGGGTCGAGAAAAAATTAAGGTCGACAATGTTGACCCTAATTTCGTCATGGGGACCACATTTATTCAACTTTTCTGGTTAGTCAACAAAAATCTTTTGGGTCGAAATTTAGGGTCGACATTGTCGACCCTAATATTTTTCAATCACTTTATGCTTTTTTAATATATAAAATGTATTTAAAATTATATATAAGTATGTAAAATAATTTTTTTAAAAATTTAGGGTGGACAATGTCGACCCTAATGTTTAGAATAAAGGGTTTATTTGAAAAAACTTAGGGTCGACAATGTCGACCCAAAACTGCATAGACATGTCGACCCTAATTTTTTTACATGAGTTTTTTCTTTTTTAATATATAAAATGCATTTACAATTATATATAAATATATAAAACAATTTATAAAAGATTTCAGGGTCGACAATGTCGACCCTAAATTTCATTTAAAAAAAATTACAAAAATTTAAAATACTTTTTATAAATTCAGAAATGATATTTTATATAATGATTATATATTTTATAAAAAATTATTTTATATAATAATTATATACGAAACGAGGAACCGGACCGACCCGGCCGAAACGAACCAATTTATAACAATTTTAAAAAGGTTTGTAGGTGAAATAAAGGTTTTATACAAAAATTTAAAATACTTTTTATAAATTCAGAAATGATATAAATTACCAATTATAGTTCAAAAATCTATTTTAAAATACCTTTATATATTTTAACAAACACTACTAGAAAAGTGTGAAATGTTATTTTTATTTATTTATTTTATCATTTATTAGTTTGATAATTTGATAAATTTACTTCAAAGTTAACTGAATTGAATGTAGTTAAACCACAATAAATAATCAAAATACACGGAATGATTCCTAATCGATTAACGTTTATTATTATAACATTAAATTACATTAGAAATCGATAAACACTCAAACATTAAAGCATATGAATTACATTCCAAATGCTAAATTGATTTATCTTAATGAAAAACTACTTCAAACCAAGTTTTCCCATGTCATTATAGAGCTCGTGAAGTATTGCAGCTGACTCAAGTGTGTGTTTCTCGGGATGCCTTTCCATCTCTAGTGCTCCCTCTAGTATCTTTATCTTTGCCTCTAGTGTCTTTATCTTTTCAGCCAAGAACTTACAATTTGAGCACTCTGCCTTTCCGAGATTCTGTGCAGATCTGGAAGTTCCCGGAGAATAACTTGGACGTGTTAAAGTTCTTGGATAAGAACTTAGAGGTGCTGACGATCCAGAAGAAAAACTTATATGGAGCCTGAGGTCATCCATCCACATAAAGTAGCCACATCCTCTATCTTGAGTTCCTGGCTGTTATGTAGTAAGGAAATCATAAGAAAAGTTATTTTGACAAGCAAATTATTTTATATTACATAAATAATTATGTTTTGATAGTAGTATTGTTTACCATAACTATAAGGTTTGCGTGATGTTCGCAACACCACATCTCCTCTTTCACACATGCACTTAAAAGTTTGATCATATCGCTCCATCTGGTGGCAATTAATCGAGGTGGTGGTGAATGTGGTGGGGGGTGTGATGGTTGTGAGGTTAAGGTAGTGTGTGCTTGGGATGATAAGATACTATCTACTTTTATGGTAAAGAAGAGTGCTTGGCGGGAGTATTTGGTGGGAGTATTTGGCAGGAGTATTTGGTGGGAGTTTTTGGCGGTTAAAGGATACCATAATGGCTCTAATATTGAACTCTAATATGTTAATATGGGGTGTGTGTAAATGCAAAGAAGAAAGTATGTTGGTTGGTTTGTGTGATGATATAGGAAAAGATGAGGAACCTAAACTCATACGTTGAACATCTATGTAATCCATATTCATATCGACATTCCGTTTGAAAGTCTAATGTACAACCATACCATATCGACTCATCCGTTGAACGTCTAACGTATAACCCTTAAATCTTGACCTCATCCGTTTGATGTCTACGTATAACCCTAACATCTCGACTCATCCGTTGAACTCTAACGTATAACCCTAACATATCGACTCATCCGTTGAACCTCTAATTGTACAACAATTACCATATGACTTCATCCATTGAAGGTCTAAAGTAATAACCATAACATCTCCGATCGTCCGGTTGAACGTTAATGTATTAACCATAACATCTTGATCGTCGTTGAACGTCTAATGTACAACAAACCACACACACGACTCTCCGTTGAACGTCTAATGTATAACCCATACATCTCCGGACTCATACGATGAATGTCTAATGATAACCGTAAATCTGGACTCATCCGTTGAAACGTCTAAATGTATAACCATAACATCTTGTACACGTCTGTTGAACGTTACGTAAAAAACCATTACCATATCGGACTCTTCTGTTGAACCTCTAACATATAACCCTAACATCTCAACTCATCCGTTGAACGTCTAACGTATAACCTTAACATATCGACTCATCCGTTGAACCTCTAATGTACAACCATACCATATCGACTTGTCCGTTGAACGTCTAATGTACAATCATACCATATCAACTCATCGGTTGAACATCTAACGTATAACCATAACATATTGACTCATCCGTTGAACGTCTAATGTATAACCATAACATCTTGACTCGTCCGTTGAACGTCTAATGTACAACCATACCATATCGACTCTTCCGTTGAACATCTAATGTATAACCATAACATCTCGACTCATCCGTTGAACGTCTAATGTATAACCATAACATCTCGACTCGTCCGTTGAACGTCTAATGTATAACCATAACATCTTGATTCGTCCGTTGAACGTCTAATGTATAACCATAACATATCAACTCGTCCGTTGAACGTCTAATGTACAACCATACCATATCGACTCATCCGTTGACCGACCCGGCCGAAACGAACCAATTTATATTTTTTTATAAAAAGTTATATATTTTATAAAAAAGTTATTATTATTTTATAAATAAAATCATTT
The DNA here is from genome assembly GCA_026074375.1 of Tanacetum coccineum. NCBI lineage: Eukaryota > Viridiplantae > Streptophyta > Magnoliopsida > Asterales > Asteraceae > Tanacetum > Tanacetum coccineum. Next base: position 65,667 of record BQNB010016792.1, on the reverse strand, counting down.
TATACCAATAATTATATTACGAAACGAGGACCGGACGACCACGGGCCGAAACGAAACCAATTTATATTTTTTATAAAACAGTTATACTATTTTATAAAAAAGTTATTAAATTTCTTATAAAAAAATCATTTTTATTACAATAATTTATATACTGAAACGAGGAACCGGACGACCGGCCGAAACGAACCAATTTATATTTTTTATAAAAAGTTATATATTTTATAAAAAAGTTATTATATATTTTATAAAAAATCATTTTATATAATAATTATATACGAAACGAGGAACAGACCGACCCGGCCGAAACGAACCAATTTATATTTTTTATAAAAAGTTATTATATATTTTATAAAAAATCATTTTATATAATAATTATATACGACACGAGAAACCGGACCAATCTGGCCGAAACGAACCAATTATATTTTTCAACTAAAAGTTATACTATTTTTATCAAAAACTTATTTTATGTAAAGAGTTTAGGGTCGACATCGTCGACCCAAAAATTACAAACAAAATGTCGACTAAATTATGCAAAAATTTCACCAAATTTAACACCCGCCATTTCCCAAATTTTCAACCAAAAAATTTAGTGTCGATCTTTGTCGACCCTAAATCTTAGAGAGGTGTCGACCCTAAACCTTAACCAGATTGACTAAAAGAATAAATATAAAAAACATTTGGGTCGACATTGTCGACCCAAAATTACAAACAAATGTCGACCCAAAATGTCGACTCTTATTTTAGATCTAGTTCACAGGCAGTTGGAAAAAAAGAGATAAAAAAACTCTCATCCACCATTGACGATTTTTGAAAAAATCCCACCACCACCAGGCCCTTCTACACCACCACAAACCACACTCGCACACGAGCACGAACCACCACCGCAGCCACCCACCACCGCAGCCACCCACCACCACAGCCCTTCCTCCTCCTCCTCTATAAGTTTAATTCTTATTTCTTTAATCCTCTAAATGATGATTCTTAAACCCTTAATTGATTGGTTTTGATATAAAGGTTTTTTTTTTGTTAATAAGGTTTGATATTTTTTTTGATTTTGTTAATAAGGTTTGTTATTGTTATTGTTAGACCAAGTCACATCCGCGACCAAGTCACAGCCGCGACAATCACTAGCCGGAGACCAAGTCACAACCGCGATCGAGTCACAGCCGAAACGGAGTACGAGCAGAACCGAGTTGTAGCCGAGTAGCACCCTTTAACAGCCGGAGACCACAAACGAAAGTATGCTTTATAATTTGTTTTACATGTGGTTGATAACGAACTATAACTTAACTTGTTATATACTATGTGGTTATATATGTAACCAAGTGTTTATAAGCAAATCCAAACAACCCTTTAACAACTTATAAGCTGTTTTTAACAGCTTATAAGTGTTAAAGGTTGTTTGGATTTGCATATTAAACAAAATAAGTTGTTATAAGCAAATTCCAAACAACCCTTTTAACAGCTTATACAGCTGGTTTAAAACATCTTATAAGTGTTTTTAACCTGCTTATACGAATTAAAGGGGTGTTTAGATTTGCTTATAATCCGCATATATTCTTAAGTGGTTAATTTGTTTTAGGAATGTTTTAGGATTTTAGTGATTAATTTCGGAAAATCCCCGTCCGAAGTTAATCAACCTATAGAAAACCCTTCCGAAATTAATTTATTAGAAATTAATTTCGAAAAGTCACCTGTTTGGGACTGCTTTTTGAATGTTTTGTCTCATTTAGGATATGAATGCATATAACTATTTTACTATTTGAGTGATTCTGACAGTGTTTCCCCATTCAATCCTAGGGAAATATGTCTTTAAAACGACATATTTGGGGTGTTGAGAGGATTATGCTGGCCGGAAATTTGCTCAAATAGTAAACCAGTTATACGCATTCATATATGAGACGAAACATTCAAAGAGTGGGTTATGATTGCCTTCCGTAGTTGCACTAGGTAAACAAAATAGTTCATATTCATTTGGTTAGTATGACCTTTTTGATTCATAGTTTTGTTAATGACCTTTTGGTATAAAAAATAAATATCATTTATTTGAATATGTTTATTTGCAACGCAGTTATGACAATTGATAAGAGTTGGACCACTATATCCAATCATAATTCCGATGCATTTTTAGATGGTCTTTTTGCATTCAGTAAGCATTGTGAGCCATTGTTGCACCCCATCACACAAAAGATCCGTTGCCCATGTAGTCGTTCTTGTAACCGTGATGATAATTTTGTTACCCTCAAAACTCTTGAGGAACACATATCTAGTCATGGGTTTGACCAACATTATACCACTTGGAAATATCACGGTGAACCGACTCTTCCGCTACCTCCACCAATACCACATTCACCTGAACACATTGACATGGATGCGTTCTTCAAAGATATTTATGCAAATAATATCCCAACTCAAACAACTGGTCCTCAACCAGCCCAAACAACGGGTCCTAATAACGAGTTTGAAGAGTTACTTTCTAGGTCCACCCAAAAGTTGTACCTGGGTTGTGATATGACTACATTGGAATTTACAACAGAGATTTCGCAAATCAAGGCTTTACATAAAATAACTGATGTCGGGTTTAACAAGATTATAGCTCTTCTCCAAAAGGCATGTTCCCCTAGTAAAGGATACAATTTCCCATCGTCATACTATGAAATCAAGAAGACATACAAAAAGATCGGGTTAGGATACGAATCGATCCATGCTTGTATAAATGATTGTTTTTTATTTTGGGGATCAGAGGACAACCTAAAGATGCCTAATTGTCCAATCTGCAAAGCGAGTAGTTTTAGGATTTTAGTGATTAATTTCGGAAAATCCCCGTCCGAAGTTAATCAACCTATAGAAAACCCGTCCGAAATTAATTTATTAGAAATTAATTTCGGAAAGTCCCCTGTTTGGGACTGCTTTTTGAATGTTTTGTCTCATTTAGGATATGAATGCGTATAATTGGTTTACTATTTGAGATGATTTCGACAGTGTTTCTCCTTTACTCCTACGAATATGTCTTTAAACACATATTTGGGGAGTTGAGGGGAAATGCTGCCGAAATTTGCTCAAATAGTAAATCGGTTATACGCATTCATATATGAGACGAAACATTCAAAGAGTGGGTTAGGATTGCCTTCCATAGTTGCACTAGGTAAACAAAACAGTTCATATTCATTTGGTTAGTATGACCTTTTTGATTCATAGTTTTGTTAATGACCTTTTGGTATAAAAAAATAAAAATCATTTATTTGAATATGTTTATTTGCAACGCAGTTATGACAATTGATAAGAGTTGGACCACTATATCCAATCGTAATTCCGATGCATTTTTAGATGGTCTTTTTGCATTCATCAAGCATTGTGAGCCATTGTTGCACCCCATCACACGAAAGATCCGTTGCCCATGTAGTCGCTGTTGTAACCGTGATGATAATTTTGTTACCCTCAAAACTCTTGAGGTACACATATCTAGTCACGGGTTTGACCAACATTATACCACTTGGAAATATCACGGTGAACCGACTCTTCCGCTACCTCCACCAGTACCACATTCACCTGAACACATTGACATGGATGCGTTCTTCGAAGATATTTCTGCAAATAATGTCCCAACTCCACCAACTCAAACAACTGGTCCTCAACCAGCCCAAACAACGGGTCCTAATAACGAGTTTGAAGAGTTACTTTCTAGGTCCACCCAAAAGTTGTACCCGGGTTGTGATATGACTACATTGGAATTTACAACAGAGATTTCGCACATCAAGGCTTTACATAAAATAACTGATGCCGGGTTTAACAAGATTCTAGCTCTTCTCCAAAAGGCATGTTCCCCTAGTAAAGGATACAATTTCCCATCGTCATACTATGAAATCAAGAAGACATACAAAAAGATCGGGTTAGGATACGAATCGATCCATGCTTGTATAAATGATTGTTTTTTATTTTGGGGATCAGAGGACAACCTAAAGATGCCTAATTGTCCAATCTGCAAAGCGAGTAGATGGAAAGACCCAAAGAAGACAAAGGGGAAGAAAGTTGCAAACAAGGTCGTGCGTTACTTTTCGTTAACACCTAGACTACAACGTATGTTCAACACAAAACACATAGCAAAGTGGATGACTTGGCATGCTACTGGACAGTCTAAGGAAAACGGTAAGATGAATCACCCGTGTGACGGTAGAGCATGGAAATATTTTGACATGATGAAACCTGATGTGTAGAGCACTGGTGACCCTAGAAACGTTCGATTAGGGTTGGCTGCTGATGGTTTTAATCCTTTTGGCATGATGAGTCAAAATTACAGCATGTGGCCGGTCATATTGACAACATACAACACACCACCGTGGATGTGTATGAAAGAAACTTCTTTAATGTTGACGATGTTAATTCCCGGCCCTAGATCACCTACAAAGGACATTGATGTTTACTTGCAGCCTTTGATTAAAGAACTCCAAGAATTATGGAAAGGAGTCTGGACGAAAGACGCTGCTACGGGTACTCATTTCCAAATGAAAGCGGCGGTTTTATGGACCATCAATGATTTTCCAGCTCGAAGTAGTTTGTCTGGGTGGAGTGGGCAAGGCTACTACGCATGCCCCACTTGTAACGAGGACACTCCATCGATGGCTGTCAAGAGCAAAATCGTTTATGTTGGTCATAGAAGATTTTTACGCACAAAACATCCACTAAGGAGTAAATTTAAGGAATTCTATGGTTTTCCCGAACCGAAACCTAAACCTAGAAAGTTTACCGAAATGGATATCCAGTTACAAATTAGTAAAGTCTTTAAACGTTTCCCGGGGAAACATCCAGATATTGCTAAAAAGAACCCTAAACCTAATCGAAAAATTGAATTGAATTGGAGTAAGCGTTCTATCTTTTGGGATCTTGAGTATTGGCCCTTTCTTCTACTAAAAAACAATCTCGATGTCATGCACATCGAAAAGAACGCGCTTGAGGCTTTACTGAATACCTTGTTACAGAACGACAAATCCAAAGACACGCTAAAGGCAAGGCAAGACTTGGAAACTTTGATAGTTCGAAAGGAGTTGTGGTTAGTTAAAAAACCAAACGGGAAGTTCGAGAAGCCTCATCCAAAGTACTCTTTCACCCCAGAAAACAGAAAACGTTTTTGTAAATTCATCAAAGGAGTTAGACTACCTGATGGGTTTGGATCCAACTTCAAGCAAAAAGTGACCGCTGATGATAACAATATAACGGGCATGAAATCTCATGACTGTCATATAATGATGCATCGGTTACTTCCTTATGGAGTACAATGATACTTGCCCAAAAACATTGCAGCTCCTATAATCGAGCTTTGCTTATTCTTTAAGCAGCTTTGTGAATCGAATTTGATGCAGAAGGACATGGAAAAGCTAAAAATTAGTCGATCGTATCATGATTGAGTTAGAGAAAATCTTTCCTCCTGCTTTTTTTGACATAATGATTCATGTGGCTATACATTTACCTGATGAGGCTATTCTAGGTGGCCCTCTTTGCTACAGGTGGATGTTTCCATTTGAAAGATACATGAAGAAGCTAAAGAATTATGTCCAAAATAAAGCAAAGCCTGAAGGTTCTATTACAGAGGGTTATGTTGCAGAAGAATCATTAACTTTTTGTTCGCGTTATCTTAAGGATGATGTCGAGACGAGATTTAATCGTCTTGGCAGAAATGACGACGGTTTGCCTGAAGAAGAACCAGATAAATTCCAGGTGTTCCGGTCCGTATGCAAACCGACGGGTAGAATGAAAGAAACTCGGCTGACTACAGATGTTATGCAGGCAGTTGTATGGTTTGTACTTAACAACAGTCCTGAAGTCGACGCAGACATCTTGGCTTACAGAGAGTATGTTTCTTCCTTTTTTATTTTGAAAAATCTTCTTTCTCGATGACTTATCCTAATATCATGACCTTTTGCAGAGAATCGCCCCCTTGAGAACGTAAAAACGAGTTTTCCCGCGGGTTAATTAAAAGAAATACATTAGATATATATACCTTGGAGTTATTGCCGGGCGGGGGGGGGGGGGGGGGGGGGAAGTCATCTTATATGTTTGTATCTCTTTCGTAGATTCGTGAAAAAAAAGTGACAGACGGCTGTAGTGAAGAGTTATTCTCTTTGGCATGTGGACCTACTAGTGCATGTACATACCCCGCTTGCATAGTTAACGGTGTGAAGTTTGTGGTACATGAACGCGATATACTTCATACTACTCAATGCAGCGGAGTTTCAACACCCGGGCTTGATGGAGAGATGTATTATGGTCAACTCGAAGAAATTCTGGAGCTCACTTATATCGGCCACCGCAAGGTTGTCTTGTTTCGATGTAAATGGTTTGACACCATTAACCCTAAGAACCATACGACACGCAACAGACGTTCTTACATTGACCAGGGCATACATCATATTTTGACTGATAGGGAATTTCACAAAAATAACCAATACATTCTTGCGACACAAGCAACACAAGTATTCTACCTTGAAGACCTTGCTAGACGACCACTTCATTGGAAGGTCGTCGAACATGTTTATCATCGAGATGTGGCAGAGTCCGATCAAGATGTTATACATGGTAGCAGTTCATCACATGTTACACTGTCTGTTGGTTTGACTAATTTGGAGCATACGGATTTGAGTATAAATGCTCAATCGACAGAAGTGGACGCCCCACCAGTTAATGATGACAATGCTAATGCTAATGAAGACAATGCTCATTTTATTAATAATGAAGATGATGTCGTTGCACATGTCCTTGATGATGATGATGTTGTAGTGTCTGATGATGATGAAGTGAACCCTAGTACTAATGTTGAAGAAGTTTTATCTAGCGATGATTCTGACGATGACAATTGATCTTAAGTTGTAGTTTGAATGAAACAATTATTATATGCTTAAATGTGTAATTTTTCTTTGAATGGAATTGTTTTTATATGTTTAAATGTGTAATTTTGTATTTGAATGGAATTGTTTTTATATGTTTAAATGTGTAATTTTTATTTGAGTGGAATTGTTTTTATATGTTAAAATGTGTATATTTATATGAATTTGTGTATTAGCATTAATTGGTCCACGAAATTGTGTGCTCTTGTACTTGTTATTTTACAGATGGCGTGTGTAGCTCCTAGATCACACGGTGGGGATGCTGGTGGTAGTCCACCCAGACGGCCCAACCGGCCCGTACCGGCCCAGTGCCAAAGTAAGAAATTGTGATTTTTTTATTTTTATTTTATAACACTGATTCTTTTTAATTTCTTTTACTTGAATTTTCATGACTCAATAACTTATCTTTGTAGGTTCGATGCTGCGTCTTGAGACCGGAAATCGGTCCTTAAGGAGGGCGTTTAGAGAAAATAACGAACAACCTTTGCAGCTTGGCTTTGATTACGCCGATCTTGGTACCTTCCATCCTCTAGGAAATTTTGCAAGCATGTTGAATAGTCTTATGGGGGAAACAGTCCGGCCACTTCCCCTTGCTTGCGAGTGGGAAGAAATTCCAGAGGTGTTTAAAGCGCATATTTACCCTACACTTGAGGTATTAATTGTTTATTTTACTTCTATCTTATTGTTATCGACGTTTAGATATGCGTGTTATGTTTAAATTGTTTGTTTATTTAAATGCATATGTTTATATGTAGAGCTATTTCAACCTCGCGGAATGGTACAATAACCAGGACAAAGTGGTGGTTGGCAGTAATGTATATACGGTGGGGGAAAGGGTAAGGCTTGGGCTGGAACTTAAACTGAGGCTACTTTGGCGCAAAAATAAAAACAGAATCAAGGCTGATCATTATACAAAACATGATTCGCCCGACGAGGCAAAGAATCATCCGCCGCCGCCGAGAGTGTGGGGAGACAGAACCCAAGATGAGTGGAATGAGTTGGTTGACTGGTGGTCCCATCCGAATCGGGTGTCGAGAAGCTTGCAGAATGCTGCTAACCGAGCAAAGAACACGATATTAACCCATCAAGGGAAAAAATCATTCGCGCAAGGGAGGAATGAATATGTAAGACTCTTTATAATTTTTGTGATATTTTAAAGGTGTTTATATTGTTTATTTATAGCTCGTTATTAATTTATTTGATATTGTATAGAAAGTCGAGAAAGGGCATTACGAGGACCTCATTGAGACGTGGAGGAAGGGGCACTCAAGTAAGAAGACTGGCGAATTTAAAACCGAACAAAACAAGCAGAGATACGTAAGTAATTTAACTCGTTACATTCTTTAATAACTTATTTTATTTGTTTTTAACCTTTTTTTTCTTTCTTTTTCTTTTTCTTTCACAGTTGGATATGAAGGCCATGCAAGAAATGATTAAAGCCGGCATCATCCCGTTCAAGACCGATCAAGAAATCTTGGATGAAGTCGTTCCGAGTGACAACCGCCAGAATATGTCGGGCATGGGCAGGAAGTTACCGGGTGGTGGCTCAACTTCTCGCAGGCGCGCAAATCGTGCATATGAAGATGTTATGACTCGGGATCAGATGACTCAGATTCTCAGGCAACAAGAGCAAGAGAAAGAGTTGTACAGGAAGCAAGCTGAGGAGGCGCAGGCACGGGCTTATTTGGCTTCGTTAAAGGCTGACGCGGCGGACCAACGGGCTAATGTGGCGTACCAAAATACTGAGTCGATTTATGGAGCCCTAGGTCAGTTTTTTATGCACTACAACTCACCAAATAGTGCTCGTCCATTTACCCCTCCTGCTTTTAGTCTTGTACCCCCACCCGGTCCTACTATGCCCCAACTCACCCCTAATTGGGCTCATTTACTCCAACCTCCCTTTCCCTATAATCAACCACTCCAACCACTCCAACCTCCCTACCCCGGCCCATTTCCTCCCATTCCCGTCACCAATAATAACTTCAACAACTGCTATCATCCTGTTCTCAACTCCACTCATTGTATCCCCTCTAGTTCTAATTCTCAAGCCCAACGTCCCCACTACACCCTTCTTACGAATCCCCATATGAACGATTCGCGGAGCTGTGACCAATTGGCTCAAGATTTGGCTCGTGAAAACAATAACGAGTGCTCATCAAGGGAGGAGGAGGAGGAGGAGGAGGGCGAGCAACAATCGGGTGATGACTATTCGGAGGAGGAGGAGTAGGCGTTTTTATGTAGTATCTTAGTATGTGTAATAACTTTTAGACTTGTTACATTTGTGAAACATGGATTTAGTATTTTATCGTGGCGTGGATTTTGTTGAATGGTAATTTATCGTATTGTGGATTTGTGGTATTGTAACGTTTAGTGATTTGTTATTGTATCGTATTGTGGATTTGCCGAATTCTGGATTTTTGAAATGTAGATTTTTTCCGGAAAAAATTCCGGAAAAAATCTGGAAAACTGGAAATGCGTCCAGTTTTTTTTTGCCCAGGCACACTTTAGGGTCGACATTGTCGACCCTAATCTCACACTTAGGGTCGACAATGTCGACCCTAAAGTGGGTGGAATACCTACGTGGAATACCACTATGAATATTTAATAAATTTCAAGTTTAGGGTCGACATTGTCGACCCAAAATTAAAAGGGGAATGTCGACCCTAAAAAATTAAATATTAATTTGTTTTCTATATTAAAACGATTTTAATAAATAAAAAAGTTTAGGGTCGACATTGTCGACCCAAAATTAAAAGGGGAATGTCGACCCTAAAAGATTAAATATTAATTTGTTTTCTATATTAAAATGATTTTAATAAATAAAAAAGTTTAGGGTCGACAATGTCGACCCAAAGTTTCAAAGGCATTGTCGACCCTAAAATTAGTCAACTTATTTGGTTGAAATATTGTGGTCCCCACTGTCGACCCAAAATTCAAAAGAATATGTCGACCCAAAAAATTTTGGGTCGAGAAATTTGGATCGAGAACTTAGCGTCGAAATTGTCGACCCTAAGCACTTTGGGTCGACACCCTTTGTAACTTATGGTCGAGAATGTCGACCCTAGACCCTTATTTTGTTGTAGTGCACCACAACAAATTTCCAATTCCCTTGCAACTTTCCTCACTTGAACAGACTGTTTCACCTTTAAACTAATAAGTTTCAGTTTAACATATTTAATAATCAATCGAGTAATAGTCTCGACATTCCTGCTTTCTTTATCAAACAGTCTTTTATTCCTCTCATTCCTCAAGATGCTCCTTATAGCATTGTCATTGTTTAGCTTTACCAATGCATCAATAATTCCTTTCCAATCATTAGGCAAAGTACTACTTCCAACCTTCCTTTTCAACACAGTCTATATGTTAATAGAATAGTTACAGCGGGCAAAAAAATGTCTGTGAGAATCAGGGCATTGTTTGCATAAGAGGTGGTTCATCACTCCATTGTTATTTTGAGTTCATTTTATCTTTCATAACATGCTATTAATTAAAGTAATCACTATTGTCTTATCTTTTATCAAGAGTAGTTAGACGAGATTACTCTGGGTAATTGCTCACAGTTTCAAGTTTATGCTTGTTCTAATGGATTTATAGTATATCAGATAGGTTTATGCACATAACCCAACAACTTATCATCTTCATGTTTTCCTATTTTTTCGCATAACGAGTTTCTAAAGCACTCCTATTGCTAACCCACTCGTACCTTGCAATGACATTCTAGAAAGAATAAGCTGCACATCAGCATCAATTTATCCTACATGCCGCATTGGATATTGTTCAGGATCTTGCATGGACAACAAGTGCTATGTAAGACTCATAATCACTCTCACCGACACTCACAATACAGGGAAAGTTTATTTTTATTTATCTCATCTTCCGTGGTTATGTACTTATGGTTAAAAAGTGCTATGCAACCATTTGGGCCCGAAAACCAAATCTGATTAGCATCAATGAACGAACGATAAAAATTTCATCTTTTTAAGACAAGGACTAGTAGACATTGCACCTACCACATCCATACACCAATTTGGAAGATGAAAACAAGGAACCAAGGAACCAAAATTGTGATAGAAGATGGATTTGAAGATTTACCCTATATTCCTTCTACACATATGTACGGTACGTAAAAAAAGAGCAAGATAACGGCTTAAAAATGGGAAGATACGAGAAGAGCCATGGTGAAGCCCGTGATGATGATAAGACAGTCCTTCAAATTCATAGTAAATCTCTAAGCTGTACCAGCTTAACAGTACCATCGGCTCCATATGAAAGAAACCCATTAGAAACAACTTGAATGTCTGTTACCAGCCTGCAGAGTTTCAAATTTTTTGTCAAAATTTTAGAGTAAGTTGTATTCTATTATACACAGCAAAGTATTTAAGAGGGTAAAAATGGTACCCTAAAAACTCCTCCAAAGCCTCGTGAGCTTTGATTGAATGAAGGTGTGCCTATCATGCAATTCTGGCCAGAAATATACTAACTTTGCATTTTTAGCATTCCAAAGCTTTACGTCTCCATCTTCGCTCGTATAAATCAGAAACCAATATAAACAACAAGAACAAACAAACTTAAATCCATTGATACCTAATTTTCGTGCTATTTAAAACAAGTTTCAAACACAAATATGCATAAAGAAAACCAACCACATGGGACATAAATTGAGAATTAAGATATTACTTATGAACAACATGATGCAGAACGAGCTCCTTCTGCGGGTCTGTTAACAAGAACCATACAAGCTGGATTTTATGTAGGCTGAGCTCTAGGCAGGCTCTTGCCTGTTTCAAACAAAACAATGGTGTCTGATACGATAATTACAGGAACACAAGAATTTGAAAAAAGCTGAATTCTAGAAATATATTAATTTAGCTACGACAACCCATTAGACATGTATTTGTACCTATTTCATGAAACACGCCATTGACATTCGCAGCAGTTTTGGCAGATGTCGCCATGAAGAAAAGACCATTCTCCTCGGCATATATGTGTCAAAGGAACTTGATCAATGTCCGTTGTCTTTGATCCTGTTTATAGGAAATCGCATTTGCACATAATATAAAGTGATCTAAACCAACCAATAATCTTGCAGAAAAAGTTGTAATCAACAACCTATATTAACAGAATACATTAATCCATCTCATATAAATCTGAACCAAAATCCAAATCCACAAATCAATCCAGCTAAACATAATTCTGAATCCAACAAAGAAACTGATTCAGCTTTTCCAAAAAAAAAAAAGAAACAAACAAACTCGTTCAAAAAACATAATAATTCTAAACGACTAAACATTAAACAAAGATCAACAGCCCCACAAGGTAAACCATGCCCCAATGACATCGTCTAGTTCTTTATCCTCTAACCAACGCTCCTCACCCCAAGGGATCTACATGTAATTCAATCAAAATAAAGATAGTTACCTAACACACGAGATGTACTTTCAGTTTAACAAACATCATGCAAAGCTATTTAAAAGTACTTACAGTGTTCGGGAAATCGTCATTTTGATATTTGAGCACAAAATCATGCATCCATCTCATTACGTAATATCCACACTCCCATGTGCTAGGCTGTCGATTTACAGTAGGGAGTTCCCACTTCAAGCTACCACCAAGAACACTAAAAAGAAAATAAGCAATAGAGTTATGTTAACATGTGTAAAACACACATGAAACCTAAAACAATTAGGAAAAATGCTTACGAATCCACAAGTCCAGCAAGCCTGTAGTCGTCTTCGGTATGAAACAGTTATTCCTTCTGAGAATCCAAAATGAACCCCCTTCCATGTTTGGGGCAAATTATGAAGAGCACATAGTGAGCGCTGCATTATGTGAAAACATGTACGTTTAGAACAATAAACATATCAACAATAACAATAAAAATAGTAGCGCATAGTACCCTTGAAGATATGGTGTGACATAAAACTCATAACCCTCCAATGCCCGGGCCAAGTAATCTAATGTAACCCCTTTATCAGCCCCATATACATCTGGCGTGATCATTTCAGGGTGCAAGAAACCAACCTTGTTTTGTTGTGAACGTCCCTTAAGTTGATATAGTGACCTAAGTAAAACATAAAAATAATATTCTAATGTAATTTATATGGGAAAAAAACCCTCGTATCTACATATGAAAAATATTAATGTACTTACATCTCAAAGCAAGTCATAATGCCAAGCTAGAGTTTTTTATTAGTCAACAACTCAATTATGTCGGTTGGGTTAATTGCAAAGTAAGAATCTTCAGCTTGTCGAAAGACCTCCTTATCAACACGAAGATTGTATGGCTCAACACAATCTTTACCCCTACTCAACCAACGATTATAGCCATCCAACACACTCTTAGGTCTATGTAATGTTATAGCATGTTTTAGCTCGTTTAACTTTTTTCCATACTCAGCTTTTCTTTTTTCATCCTGCACATACAATGGTATTAATATGATCTCGATATACCCAATAATTGAAAGGTCTGGTCAAGTTTAAAAAAAAAGTAAGCCCTTTAGTATTAGATAAGACTTTCTACTTTCTTTAGGAAGTAAAAGGAAAACACAGATTAATAAGATACTGTTATGTTTTAATAGATATAGTAGCTATAATGTTTAAGAATTTACCCGCTCCTTAGCTTTAGTTTGTTCTGCAATCTTAGCCAACGCCATTTTAGGCTTGGTCGGTTCTTCCAAGGCTTTTTTCTTGTTTGTAGGTTATTCAGCGGTCACTTTTCCCTTTCCTTGCTCTATGCAATTAATAATCTCACTTTTATAAAAGTTGGCGGTTGACCCATTGGTTGAAGGTCCGGTGAACTAGAAGTATTACTATTGTAGCTCCCTAGCCTAACAAAATCACCATAATATTTATTTTCATTTCAGGCATATTAAGAGGTGGTAGTGGTGGTGGTAAACACGACGACTCTGAGCTGCTGCAAATAGAAATCTGTTGGTCATAGCATTGCCGTTGAGGTTCTGGTTGCGGTGGTGGTCCTGTTGGTGGTAGTGGTGGTAGTTGCTAGGCTGTCGATTTACAGTAGGGAGTTCCCACTTCAAGCTACCACCAAGAACACTAAAAAGAAAATAAGCAATAGAGTTATGTTAACATGTGTAAACACACATTGAAACTAAAACAATTAGGAAAAATCAACATCCTACGAATCACAAGTCACCAGCATAGCCTGTAGTTGTCTTCGGTATGAAACATTGATTCCTTCTGAGAATCCAAAATGAACCCCCTTCCATGTTTGGGGCAAATTATGAAGAGCACATAGTGAGCGCTGCATTATGTGAAAACATGTACGTTTAGAACAATAAACATATCAACAATAACAATAAAAATAGTAGCGCATAGTACCCTTGAAGATATGGTGTGACATAAAACTCATAACCTCCAATGCCCGGGCCAAGTTAATCTATGTAACCCTATATCAGCCCCTTATTCTATCTGGCCGTGATCATTTCAGAGGTGCAAGAAACCAACCTTGTTTTGTTGTGAACATCCCTTAAGTTGATGATAGTGACTATGTAAAAACATAAAATAATATTTTAATGTAATTTATATGGTAAAAAAAAATCCCTCGTATCTACATATGAAATATTATTATTGTATCATTACATCTAAAAGCAAGTCCAGAATGCAAGATTGAGTTTTTTATTAGTCAACAACTCAATATGCGGTGGTGTTAATTGCAAGTATGAATCTTCAGCTTGTCGAAGAACCTCTTATCAACACCTGAAGATTGTATGGCTCAACAACAATCTTTACACCTACAAATCCAACGATTAAATCATCCAACACACTCTTAGGTCAATTTAAATGTTTATTAGAATGTTTTGCTCGTTTAACTTTTCTTTCCATACTCATGCTTTTCTTTTTTTCATCCTCGCACATACAATGTATTAATATGAATCTCATTTGATACCCAATAATTGAAAGGTCTAGTCAAGTTTAAAAAAAGTAAGCCTTTTATGTATTAGATTAGGACTTTCTACTTTCTTTAGGAAAGTAAAAGGAAAACACAGTATTAATAAGATACTGTTATGTTTTTTTAATAGATATAGTAGTATAATGTTTAGAATTTACCCGGTCCTAAGCTTAGTTTGTTCTGCAATCTTAGGCCAACGCCATTTTGGGCGTTGGTCGGTTTCTTCCATGGCCTTTTTTCTTGTTGTATGGTTCTGAGCGGTTCACTTTTACTTTCCTTGCTCGCTATTTCAATAATATCTCACCTTTTATAAAGTTGGCGGTTGACCATTGGTGGAGGTCGGAGAACTAGAGGTATTACTATGTAGCTCCCTGCCTAACAAAATCGCTAATTAATAGTTATCTTTCATTTCAGGCATATTAAAAAGGTGGTAGTGGTGGTGGTTAACGTGTCCGGAATCTGAGCTGCTGCAAATTGAAACTCTGTTTGGTCATAGCGTTTGCCGTGAGGTTTTGGTTGCGGTGGTGGTCTATGTTGGTTGGTAGTGGTGGTAGTTTTGAGTTTTTTGATGAAGGAATATTTTTTATTTTATTTCTCGACGTGAAACAGTTAGAGAATAATGACCATGATGGTGGTGGTGGTGGCGGCGGTGGCACTGTTGTAGTAACGAAAGGGATATGTGTAGCTTTTCTTGGGTTTTTAAACATAATTTGGAAGATAGACTTTTTTCCTTGTACCGGAGCCGGTGCTTTGGAGTAGCGATGGAGCTCTAGGCAGAGGGTGGTAGCTGGTGGTATAGGCGTGGCATGACGTATATTCTTTACTTTTGGTCGATATTGCCTTCTCTTTCTCTTGATCCTATGATCATCCGATGATGTTATTTTAGCCGTAGCATCACTTACTTGCGGATTAAGTTTGCATGAATTCACATGTATCCATGGCATCGGTGGTATAGGTGTGCGCTGATCATCACTATTTCCAGAAGCATCAATCTCTTCATCCCTCACGAGCCAATCTACTGCACAATATGACAAGGATAAATGAATTAGTATAACTACATTTGTTAAAATTATAAATGTGCAAATAAAAATTAATATTACCTGAATCATAAAAATGAATCTTGTCGTTAACACCTTCAACGTCAAGATTTGGAATATTTCCCGACCACACTATTGGATAGAGGGTCGTCGACTATAGGATTCAAAAGTGCGAAAAAACAATGACCAGGAGTACAAGTAAAGCTTAAAGCAAACTAAAAGTGATTTAAAGGAAGCTGTGTTTTTGATATTTCTGGAACATGTGATAGGAAAAATAGGAATAGAAGAACAAGCATAGGGAGTATGAGGATGATAAGAACCATCGGGTCAATGAGTTGTCGATGGCGGCAAGTGGTGATAATTTCTTGTTGAATTAACAAACTTGTTCGAGAGTTACCATTTTTCTTCATCATGTTTATCTAATTATTTGGTTATAAAGAATATCACACACATATATATGTAGAATGATAGAAAACCCTATGAGTTATGATTTATTATTGACCACTATTTATAGTGGTAAAACCCTAATACCTTAAACCCACAAACGGGCTTGGGCCTATATATTATATGCGATCGTCATCCTGTTTGGCCTTCTAAATTAACACCTTTAAAAAAGAAAACATGCACCACCTGTGACTTAATTACTTGGATGTTTTCTCAGAGTTTTAATCCACCACTTAATTTCCACACAGTTACCCGCACCCATGGATTGAGTTTGGGATTCCATGGAACGCTACACTACCTCTTCGCTATCACCATCAATGTAGAAATATATACGTTGCTGTTACAATTTCTCAAGGTTCAGAATTCAGAAACTAAAAGTCAGAAGATAAGATAATCATGGATTGGGCACTTGTTATGTGAATTATTAAAAACATTTTTTCCCAATTTCTACGTAATATGTTTTATGTTAATCATTATTGCAATTGCGCGCATTCTTTATGAATAGATGATATGTAGATCTTTGATCGAGTACATAGAATGCTTGTTGGGGCTTGTACCACTGCAAATGCAAGGCTTAATTCGCGGGATATGCCTTTTAACCTAAGAGTATCCAAGCATTTTCTGTAATATATTGATGTATCATCACTACAAGAAAAAGTAGAACAGGCGACGATTGTTCCCCACTAAACGACAAAAGTCCGTCCAACGTGGCACCAATTCTCATAGACTTTTTAGTCAAAGTTTGGAGGAGAGTTTCCGGGCGACATGTCGCCCGGGAAAGTATGGTTAAAATTTGATCAAAAAAATCAACAAAGATCTTGGCGGTAATTTTTCCCGCCCGGGAAAGATTTTATTAAAAAAAGGTAATTTACGTGAATGGTTAAGAGTAGTGATTAGTGTTAATTAAAGTACGTTAGAGTATCCCGGGCGACATGTCGCCCGGGAAACTTTTAATGAAAATTTAACAAAAAAATTAGCGAACCTCTTGGCTCCAATTTTTCCCGCACATGTTTCCCGGGCGACATGTCGCCCGGGATTATTTATTTTGTTAAAAAAATTAATTCTGTTTTTAAATCATTATTATTTATGAAATATATTTTATAATTATATATTTTATAAATAATAATTTATAAAGATACTTATAAAATATATAATTATAATTTAAAATATATAAATACTAAAAAAAACATTTCGGTTTCTTGTGTGGTTTTAAAATATGCGTTTAGTGTATAACTATATAAAAACTATATAAAAATACACTCCGTTTTCTCGGTTCGTTGTGTGGTTTTAAATAATAACTATATAAAAAAAACACTCCGTTTTCTCGGTTCGCAGGATATGCACTACCCTTCTATAGTTGAACATGATATACCGTATACTTTTTCAAGATGCACATTCGTCAAGTAACACAAAAATAAACATTCGTTTAGTTAAATATTATACATACCACTTGTAGTAACACAAGCGACTTACAAACAGACACTTAAACATATTAGAACGATAATCATACGAGACTTACAAATCGACGCTTAAAGCATACGAATTACATTCCAAACGACAAACTACTCCAAATCAAGTTTTCCCATGTTATTGTAAACTTCGTGAAATAGTGCGGCTGAATTAACTGTGTGTTGTTCTGGATGCATATACATATCCACCGTTGCCTCGAGTACCATTATCTTATCAAGCAAGTGCTTGCAGTTTGGGCACTCTGCATTTCTTGAAGTTCCCAGGGAATAGCTTGGAGGTGTTGAAGCTCCTGGAGAATAGCGTGGAGGTGTTGAAGATCCTGGAGAATAAATTGGAGTCGATGAAGATCCTGGAGAATAAATTGGCTGTTAAAGAGTAAAGATAATTAGTTTTAACAACTAACCATATTATTTATATATTACACAAAAAAAAGCATGTGATTGTTCACCTTTGATTGTGGACATGCATAATATAGTTTACCACGGGTTTCATGTTTATACGATTCTCGCAAAACTACATCTCCGGCACCACAACGACACGCAAAAGCTTCATATGGCACCATCTTCACCATAATAACAGTGTGATATGTTTGTGGTTGTGATGGTAAGAATGTGTGTGATCTGTGGGTGATTGTGAGGATAATATCTACTTTTATGGTAAAAATTAGTTTTTTGGAGGGAGTATTTGGCGGGAGAATTTGGAGGGATTTTTTGGCAGGAGTATTTGGCGGGACTATTTGGCGGGACATCTAATGTACAACGATACCATATCGACTCATCCGTTGATTTCTAAGTAGTTTTGCTACCTTTGATATGACTATCATCGTTATAATGAAACACGATAACACATCGACTCATCCGTTGGACATCGAATGTACAACGATACCATATTGACTCATATGTTGGACATCTAATGTACAACGATACCATATTGACTCATCCGTTGAACATCTAATGTGTAACGATAACATATCGACTCATCCGTTGGACATCGAGTACAACAATACCATATTGACTCATCCGTTGGACATCTAATGTGTAACGATAACATATCGACTCATTCGTTGGACATCAAATGTACAACGATAACATATTGACTCATCCGTTGAACATCTAATGTACAACGATACCATATTGACTCATCCGTTGAACATCTAATGTACAACGATACCATATTGACTCATCCGTTGAACATCTAATGTACAACGATACCATATTGACTCATCCGTTGGACATCTAATGTGTAACGATAACATATCGACTCATCCGTTGGACATCGAATGTACGACAATACCATATTGACTCATCCGTTGGACATCTAATGTACAACGATACCATATTGACTCATCCGTTGAACATCTAATGTACAACGATACCATATTGACTCATCCGTTGAACATCTAATGTACAACGATACCATATTGACTCATCCGTTGAACATCTAATGTACAACGATACCATATTGACTCATCCGTTGAACATCTAATGTGTAACGATAACATATCGACTCATCCGTTGGACATCGAGTACAACAATACCATATTGACTCATCTGTTGGACATCTAATGTGTAACGATAACATATTGACTCATTCGTTGGACATCAAATGTACAACGATAACATATTGACTCATCCGTTGAACATCTAATGTACAACGATACCATATTGACTCATCCGTTGAACATCTAATATACAACGATACCATATTGACTCATCCGTTGATTTCTAAGTAGTTTTGCTACCTTTGATATGACTATCATCATTATAATGAAACACGATAACACATCGACTCATCCGTTGGACATCGAATGTACAACGATACCATATTGACTCATATGTTGGACATCTAATGTACAACGATACCATATTGACTCATCCGTTGAACATCTAATGTGTAACGATAACATATCGACTCATCCGTTGGACATCGAGTACAACAATACCATATTGACTAATCCGTTGGACATCTAATGTGTAACGATAACATATCGACTCATTCGTTGGACATCAAATGTACAACGATAACATATTGACTCATCCGTTGAACATCTAATGTACAACGATACCATATTGACTCATCCGTTGAACATCTAATATACAACGATACCATATTGACTCATCCGTTGAACATCTAATGTACAACGATACCATATTGACTCATCCGTTGGACATCTAATGTGTAACGATAACATATCGACTCATCCGTTGGACATCAAATGTACGACAATACCATATTGACTCATCCGTTGGACATCTAATGTACAACGATACCATATTGACTCATCCGTTGAACATCTAATGTACAACGATACCATATTGACTCATCCGTTGAACATCTAATGTACAACGATACCATATTGACTCATCCGTTGAACATCTAATGTGTAACGATAACATATCGACTCATCCGTTGGACATCGAATGTACAACGATACCATATTGACTCATCCGTTGGACATCTAATGTGTAACGATAACATATCGACTCATCCGTTGGACATCTAATGTACAACGATAACATATTGACTCATCCGTTGAACATCTAATGTCCAACGATAACATATTGACTCATCCGTTGAACATCTAATGTACAACGATACCATATTGACTCATCTGTTGGACATCTAATGTGTAACGATAACATATCGACTCATCCGTTGGACATCGAATGTACAATGATACCATATTGACTCATCCGTTGGACATCTAATGTGTAACGATAACATATCGACTCATTCGTTGGACATCCAATGTACAACGATACCATATTGACTCATCCGTTGAACATCTAATATGTAACGATAACATATTGACTCATCCGTTGGACATCGAATGTACAACGATACCATATTGACTCATCCGTTGGACATCTAATGTGTAACGATAACATATCGACTCATCCGTTGGACATCTAATGTGTAACGATAACATATCGACTCATCCGTTGGACATCTAATGTACAACGATAACATATCGACTCATCCGTTGAACATCTAATGTGTAACGATAACATATCGACTCATCCGTTGGACATCGAATGTACAACGATAACATATCGACTCATCCGTTGGACATCGAATGTACAACGATACCATATTGACTCATCCGTTGGACATCTAATGTGTAACGATAACATATCGACTCATTCGTTGGACATCGAATGTACAACGATACCATATTGACTCATCCGTTGAACATCTAATGTACAACGATAAATTTTAGGTGTTCGATCAGTGTTGTTGAGGCATGCGCGTGTGAGATACGAGCATACTTAAAAAAATAATTATAATAAATAATTAAAAATAATAATTATATATTTTATAAAAATAATTATAAATAATAATTATTTATTTTATAAAAAAATTATTATATATTTTATAAATTATATAATTTTTCTTTAAAATTATTATTTATATAAATTTTATTTATATAAAACGTAATTATTTAAATATATTTTTTATTTAAATTTTTATTTATATAAAACGTAATTAAAACGTAATTATAAAACGTATTTATATAAATATATTTTTTATTTAAATTTTATTTATATAAAACGTAATTAAAACGTAATTATACAAATATTAAAAACTTTCCCAGGCGACATGTCGCCCGGGAAGATGTCTATTAAAATTTATTCAGTTTTTAATATATTTAAAAAACTGTATAAATTTTTAATAAAATAATTTCCCGGGCGACATGTCGCCCGGGAAAGTTTCTAATATTTGCAGAAAACGCCCTCCAAAATTTTCGTTATGGCGCCATTTTCACTAAACGACAAACCCTTTGTTTTCCCGGGCGACATGTCGCCCGGGATAAGTCTGGTATCAAAAAGCAGATCCGGTTTACAGAAAGTTAACAAAACGTAAAACATAACAAAAAAACCCTCTTTGGCGATTTTAACAGCACCACCACCACCTCTCACCCACCACCGCCTCCAGCACGACCACCACAGAACCCACCACCACTCACCACAAAATCCACCACCACTCACCACCGCCACTCACACGAGCACACGAGCACAATACCGCCACCACCACCTCCTCCTCTAACCATAATTTTTTTCTAAACCCTCTAAATGATAATTCTTCTACTTTTTGTAACCCTTTAATTGTTGGTGGTGGGTGATTTTCTTTTTGAGCACACGTACGTACGTATGTTTTTTTTTAATTTTGTTTAATTATAATAAGGATTGGTTAAAGAATCTTAATAAGCTACTATAATAAGTTGTTAATTATAAATTGTGTTAATTTTTTTTTAGCCGTGGACAGTCGGCCCAGAGCGAAGAGCCGAGAACGAGCCAAGGGCGAGAACAAGGCAAGTCGACAGCCGAAGGTATGTTGTAACTTTTTTTATCCTTTTGGTATCCCCGAGGACATGTCGCTAGGGAATGTTTATAGTTATTAGTTTATGTAAAATGCAAAACCAAACACTCCTTGACACTGTAAAACGCAAATCCAAACACTCCTTGACGAATGTGTTACATAACAAATCGGACTCATCTTTGGACATCGAATGTCAACGATAACTAATCGACTCATCCATTAACATCGAATGTACAACCATAACATATTGATTCATCCGTTGGACCATCAAATGTACACCCGATATCATATTGACTTCCATCCTTTGAACATCGAAAGTGTAACGATAACATATCGTCGGAACCCAATATATCACGACACTTCATATAGAAAACAAGAAAATAATATGAGAAGAATTGGAGAATTGAGAAGAGAGTTAAAGGAGAAAGGTAGAGAGACAAAAAGAATAGGATGATTATTTTGCAAAAAAATGGAAAATTACAAATGAACCACACCTAACCAACAGAATACCCTCTCCATACATGAGAGAGGGTATTTATACATAATACCAAGAGGTTTTTTCATGCCTTTGGTATTCTACGGGCCGGCTCGGATTACTTGGGCTTCGCCGATACACGGTGAAACCGTAGAATCTACATTTAAGAGCCCGTTTACCCGTCTAGCCTAATACAACGTATATTAATTTAGTGACCGAGACCTAATATAATTATGAACGAACTTCCATTGTTCGACTCAATATTTTGAGGCTAACAATCTCCCCCGAAGTGAGTTCATTGTGACACTCCTTCGTGAGATCAATGAGATTGCTGTTGTCGTTGAGCTCTTGTGGTCTTTGTCTCTGTCTACGTTGTAGGCTTGTTCCTTCATGCTTTGTGATCTTTGATCTTTAGCCTTTGTCATTGTCCTTGTTGACTTGTCTTTTTCGTCCGAGATCCTTTAAAATCTTTATCCTTTTGTCTTGAACGACGTCCTTTGCCACCTGTGCGATCTTGTCTTGACCAACATGCTCATACTACTGCATCATCTTGAAGTCTGCTAACAATCTCCCTTGATAGACTGATATCTTATAAGGAAAATCTTGTATACAGTAGATTGTGCGGAAACTTTGACTTTCATCTGAGCTTTCGATGATCTAGAATCTTGAAGCTTATAGAGATGTCTTTGGTTTTACATGACATTGGTAACGAATCTGACATCAGCTGGAATAAGGCATCACCATCTCCATCTTTATGTATCCTGAAATAAAACAGTTAGCAATAAAGCCTGTGGACGAATATGGCTTTGTCATTCGTTTCGGGATTTGGTTAAGATTAACCATCCGGTCCGTAGGAACGTTTTTACAGTATAAAATACAGTTACCTGTGATCAGGTAGATTCAAAGAATCCCCTTGACAGGGTTTCCTGCAATGTACAACGATAACATATCGACTCATCCATTGGACATCTAATGTACAACGATACCATATTGACTCATATGTTGAACATCTAATATGTAACGATACCATATTGACTCATCCGTTGAACATCGAATGTGTAATGATAACATATCGACTCATCCGTTGAACATCTAATGTGTAACAATAACATATCGACTCATCCGTTGGACATCTAATGTATAATGATAACATATTGACTCATCCATTGGACATCAAATGTACAACGATACCATATTGACTCATCTGATGGACATTGAATGTACAACGATAACATATTGACTCATCCGTTGGACATCTAATGTACAACGATAACATGTCGACTCATCCGTTGAACATCTAATGTGTAACGATAACATATCGACTCATCCATTGGACATCGAATGTACAACGATAAAATATCAACTCATCTGTTGGACATCTAATGTACAACGATACCTAATTGTATCGTTAAACTTAATGTACTACGAGATACATATTGATCATCAGTGAACAATCAATTGTACAACATACTTATTGGAACGCATCGTTTGGACAACTAAAGTACAACGATAACATATCGACTCATCCATTGGAATCTAATGTGTACGATACCAATATTGACTCATCCATTGAACATCTAGTGTGTAACGATTTACATATCGACTCATCCGTTGGACATCTAATGTACAACGATACCATATTGACTAATCCGTTGAACATCGAATGTACAACGATACCTATTTGGACTCATCCCGTTGAACATCGACTGTGTAACGATATCATTTGACAACTGTTGGACGTCGAATGTACAACCGATACATATCGACTCATCCGTTGGAATCTAATAGTACAAAGATATATATCGGACTTCATCCGTTGGAACTCTAATGTACAACGATACCATATTGACTCATTCGTTGAACATCATAAGTAAACGATACCATATTGACTATCCGTTGAAACATCTAAGTACAACGATACCATTATTGACTATCTGTTGGACCTCGCACATGTACAACGATACCATATTGAACTCATCGTTTGGGCATCACTTGTACAACGATTAACATTTACGGACTCATTGTTGAAACATTAATGTGTAAACGATAACATATCGACTTTTCCATTGGACATCGAATGTACAACAATAACATATGACTCATCGTTGGACATTAAGGTACAAGATACCATATCTTACTCTCCGTTGGAAACATCTAATGTACACGATATTATATTGACTCATGTTTTTATCGACATCGAATGTGTAACAGTCTACATATCGACTCATCCGTTGAACATTCGAATGAGTTACGATAACATAACGACTCATCGGTGGACATCAATGTACAATGTAAATATCGACTCATTGTTGGACATCTAATGTACAACATATAACATATCGAACTCAACCGTTGGACATCTAATGTACATGATACCATATTGGACTCATCCATTGAACTCTAATCTGTAACGATCCCCTAGTGACTCATCGGGTTGAACATCGAAATGGTATCGATTTTAAAATATCGATCATTCGTTGAAATCTAATGTGTAAGTTAACATATCAACTCATCCATTGGACATCTAATGTATATGTAAATCTTTGTCATCCGTTGGACATCAAATGTACAATGATAACATATCGACTCATCCGTTGGACATCTAATGTACAACGATAACATATGGACTCATCTGTTGAACATCTAATATGTAACAATACCATATTGACTCATCCGTTAGACATCTAATGTACAATGATAACATATCGACTCATCCGTTGAACATCTAATGTGTAACGATAACCTATCGACTCATCCGTTAGACATCGAATGTACAATGATAACATATCGACTCATCCGTTGGACATCTAATGTATAACGATACGATATTGACTCATCCGTTGAACATCTAATGTACTACGATACCATATTGACTCATCCGTTGAACATCAAATGTACAACGATACCATATTGACTCATCCGTTGGACATCTAATGTACAACGATAACATATCGACTAATCCGTTGGACATCTAATGTGTAACGATACCATATTGACTCATCCGTTGAACATCTAGTGTGTAACGATACCATATTGACTCATCCGTTGAACATCTAATGTACAATGATACCATATTGACTCATCTGTTAAACATCGAATGTACAACGATACCATATTGACTCATCCGTTGAACATCGAATGTGTAACGATAACATATTGACTCATCCGTTGGACATCGAATGTACAACGATAACATATCGACTCATCCGTTGGACATCTAATGTTACTAAAAACATATCGACTCATCCGTTGCGACAGCTAATGTAAATTGATACCCTATTGGACTCATCCATTGAACATTCTTAGTGTGTTACGAGTACCATATTGGACTCATCCGTGAAACTAATGTACAAACGATACCATATTGATCTACATCGTTCAAATGAATGTAACAACCATACCTATTGACTCATCCGTTGAATAGTATGTTAACGCAACATATTGAATCATCCGTTGACATTGAAAGTACAAACGATAAAACATTATCGTCTCATCGTTGGGACATTAATGTACAACGATAATTTATCGATCATCTGTTGGACCTCTAATGTACACCGATACCATATTGATCTATCCGGTGTAATATTAATGTAAATCGATAACCATATTGACTCATCGTTGAACATTAAATGTACAACGATACCATATTGTCTCATCCGTTAGACATTAAATGTACAACGATACCATATTGACTCATCCGTTGGGCATCGAATGTACAACGATAACATATCGACTCATTCGTTGAACATCTAATGTGTAACGATAACATATCGACTCATCCATTGGACATCGAATGTACAACAATAACATATCGACTCATCCGTTGGACATCTAATGTACAATGATACCAAATTACTATCTGTTAAAATTCTAAAAGTACAAACGATATTATATTGATATCCGTTGAACATCGAATGTGTAACAATAACATATCGACTCATCCGTTGAACATCGAATGTGTAACGATAACATATCGACTCATCCGTTGGACATCGAATGTACAATGATAACATATCGACTCATGTTGGGACATCTATGTACAACGATAAATATTGATCTCGTTGGGACATCTATGTACAATGATACCATATTTACCTCATCATTGAACATCTAATATGTAATGATCCATAGGACACATCCGTTGAACATCGAATGTGTAATGATAACATATCTACTCATTCGTTGAACATCTAATGTGTAACGATAACATATCGACTCATCCGTTGGACATCTAATGTATAATGATAACATATCGGCTCATCCATTGGACATCTAATGTACAATGATAACATATCAACTCATCCGTTGGACATCTAATGTACAACGATACCATATTGACTCATCCGTTGAACATCTAATATGTAACGATACCATATTGCCTCATCCGTTGAACATCAAATGTGTACGCATAAATATGAACTCCATCCGTTGAACATCTAATGCTGTAAGATAACATATCGACTCATCCATTGGACATCTAATGTATAATGATAACATATTGACTATCGTTGGGGGGGGGGGAACCTCCCCATCAAATGTACAACTGATAACATATCGACTCATCCGTTGGACATCTAATGTAAACGCTAAATATGGATCATTGTTTAACATCTAATATGTAAACAAATTCATAGTGCTCCTCCGTTAGACATCTAATGTGCAACGATAACATATCGACTCATACATTGAACATCTAATGTGTAACGATAACAATTCGACTCATCCGTTGGACATCGAATGTACAACGATAACATATTGACTCATCCGTTGGACATCTAATGTACAACGATACCATATTGACTCATCCGTTAAACATCTAATGTACTACGATACCATATTGACTCATCCGTTGAACATCAAATGTACAACGATACCGTATTGACTCATCCGTTGGACATCTAATGTACAACGATAACATACCGACTCATCCATGGAATCTATTGCAATGATACCATATTGACTCATCCATTGAACATCTAGTGTGTAACGATACCATATTGACTCATCCGTTGAACATCTAATGTACAACGATACCATATTGACTAATCTGTTGAACATCGAATGTACAACGATACCCTATTGACTCATCCGTTGAACATCGAATGTGTAACGATAACGTATTGACTCATCCGTTGGACATCGAATGTACAACGATAACATATCGACTCATCCGTTGGACATCTAATATACAAATGTAAATATATGATCATCGCTTGGGACAGCTAATGTAAACGATACCATATTGATAATCCGTTCGACATCTAATGTACAACGATACCATATTGGGACTCATCGTTGAACATTAAAATGTCCATACGATACCATATTGATCTCATCCGTAGGACATCAAAATGTAACGGATACCATATTGACTCATCGTTGGGCATCAAATGTACAACGATAACAATCGGACTCATTCGTTGAACCATCTAATGTGTAAGATAAAATATCAGATCATCCATTGGAATCGAATGTACAGCAAAACATATGATCATCCGTTGGACATCTAATGAACAATGATTACCATATTTACTCATCTGTTAAACTTCTAATGTACAACGTTATTATAGGGACTCATCCGTTGAATCGAATGTGTAACCATAATATGACTCATCCGTTGAACATCGAATGTGTAACGATAACATATCGACTCATCCGTTGGACATCGAATGTACAATGATAACATATCGACTCATCCGTTTGACATCTAATGTATAACGATACGATATTGACTCATCCGTTGAACATCTAATGTACTACGATACCATATTGACTCATCCGTTGGAACTATCAAAAGTAAAAACGTTACCCTTAAAGACTCACGTTGGACATGAATGTACAACGATAACTATCGGACTAATCCGTTGGACATCTAATGTGAAGCGATACATATTGAATATCCGTTTGAACATCTAGTGTGTAACGATACCATATTGACTCATCCATTGAACATCTAATGTACAATGATACCATATTGACTCATCTGTTAAACATCGAATGTACAACGATACCATATTGACTCATCCGTTGAACATCGAATGTGTAACGATTACATATTGACTCATGTCGTGGACCTGAATTGTACAAACCGATAACATATCGACCTATCATGGACATTCTAATGTATAACTATAACATAATCGACTCATCCGTTGACATCTAATGAGTACAAATGATACCATATTGCTCATCCATTGAATCTGTGTGTAACGATCCCATATTTGACCATCCGTTGAACATCTAAATGGACCAACGATACCATATTGACTCATCTGTTGAACATCGAATGTACAACCATACCATATTGACTCATCCGTTGAACATCGAATGTGTAACGCTAACATATTGACTCATCCGTTGGACATTGAATGTACAACGATAACATATCGACTCATCCGTTGGACATCTAATGTACAATGATAACAGATGAATCATCTCCTGGACATCTACTAATGTACAACGATAACATATTTATCATATTGGACATCATAATGTATCAATGATACCATATGACTCATCCATTGAAAAACTCTAATATGTAACGATACCATATTGACTCATCCGTTGAACATCGAATGTGTAATGATAACATATCAACTCATTCGTTGAACATTCATGTGTAACGATAACATAGGACTCATCCGTTGAATCTAATGTACATGATAACAATATCGGTATCCATTGGACATCTAAATGTACAATGATAACATATCAACTATCCGTTGGACAATCTAATGTCACGATACCTATTGGACTCATCCGTTGAACATTAAATTTAAACTGATCATATTGCCTCATCCGTTGAACATTCAAATGTGTAACGATAACATTCTATTCGACTCATGTTGAACATCTAATGTGTAACTGATAACATATGACCATCGTTGGACATCTAATGTTAATGATAACATATTGTCTCATCGTCGGACATCAATGTACAACGATAACATATCGATCTCCGTTGGAACATCTAATGTACAACGATAAACATATGGACCTCATCTGTTTAAAACATCTAATATTGTAAAATACCATATTGAACTCATCCGGTTTAGACATCTAATGTGCAACGATAGTGACATATCGACTCATACATGAACATCTATGTGTAACGATAACAATTCGACTATCCGTGGGCATCGAATGTAACAACGATAAATATTGATCATCCTGTCGCATCTAATGTACAACGATCCATATTGACTATCGTTAAACTTAATGTACTACGATACCATATTGACTCATCCGTTGAACATCAAATGTACAACGATACCGTATTGACTTTTCCGTTGGACATCTAATGTACAACGATAACATACCGACTCATCCATTGGACATCTAATATGTAATGATACCATATTGACTCATCCATTGAACATCTAGTGTGTAACGATACCATATTGACTATCGTTGATAACATCTTAATGTACAACGATACATATTGACTAATCTGTTGAACATCGATGTACACCGATACCTATTTGACTCATCCGTTGAACATCGAATGTGTAACGATAACGTATTGACTCATCCGTTGGACATCGAATGTACAACGATAACATATCGACTCATCCGTTGGACATCTAATGTACAATGATAATATATCGACTCATCCATTGGACATCTAATGTACAACGATACCATATTGACTCATCCGTTGAACATCTAATGTACAACGATTACCTATGACCATCCGTTGAACATTAAATGTACACGATCCATATTGACTCATCCGTTGGGACATAAATGTACATCGATCATATATGACTCATCTGTTGGAGCAAAATGTACCAAGATAACATACGACTATTCGTTTGAACATCTAATGTGTAACATAACATATCGATCTTCCATTGGATCATCGAATGTACAAACACGTAACATATCGACTCATCCGTTGGCACATCTAATGTACAACGATCACCAGATTTACTCATCCGTTGAACATTTAATTGTACAACGATATTATATAGACATCATTCCGTTGAACATCGAATTGTAACAGATAACATAACGACTAATCGTTGCAACATCGAACGTGTATACGATTAACATATCGACTCATCGTTGGACATCGGAATGTACAATTGATAACATATCGACTCATCCCGTTGGACATAATGTACAACGTAAACATATAGACTCATCCCGGTGGACATTATGTACCAATTGGAAACCATATTGACTCATCTCATTGACATTAATTTGTCACGATACCAATATTGACTCTCCGTGCAACATCGAATGTTGTAACGATAACATATCGACTCATTCGTTCATATCTAATGTGTACCGATAAACATATCGACTATCCGTTGGAATCTAATGTATATTGATAAACATATTGATCATCCGTCGGACATCAAATGTACAATGAGAAACATATGACTCATCCGTTGGGACATCTAAAGTAAAACAGATAACTAATGGGATCATTGTTGAAATCTCCAATATGTAAAGGACTACCATATTGACTGCATCCGTGTAGACATCTAATGTACAATGATTAACATATCGACTCTCTGTTGAAATCTAATGTGTAAACGAATAAACCTATGACTCATCCCGTTAGGACATCGAATGTCAAGTGATATAACATATCGACTCATCGTTTGGACATCTAATGTAAACGATCCGATATGACTCATCCTGTTTTGAACATCTATCTGTATACGATACATATTGACTCATCGTGAACATCAAATGTACAACGAAACCATATTAATATCCGTTGGACAATCTAATGTAAAAACGATACATATCGACTAATCCGTTGGACATTTAATGTTGTTACGATTACCATTATTGACTCTCGTTGAACCATCTAGTGTGTAACGATACCATATTGACTGCTCCGTTGAACATCATAATGTACCATGATACCATATTGAATCATCTGCTTTAAACAACGAATGTAATACAGATTACCACTATATGACTCATCCGTTGTGAACACGAATGTGTAACGATAAACATATTGACTCATCGTTGGGACATCGAATGTCAACGTAACATATGACGCATCCGTGGACATTAATGTATAAAACTATAAAATATCGGATTATCGTGGAATCTAATGATACAACGATACCAAATTGATC
Organism: Tanacetum coccineum; assembly: GCA_026074375.1. Taxonomy (NCBI): domain Eukaryota; kingdom Viridiplantae; phylum Streptophyta; class Magnoliopsida; order Asterales; family Asteraceae; genus Tanacetum; species Tanacetum coccineum. Next base: position 34,030 of record BQNB010016792.1, on the reverse strand, counting down.
TATCGTTTGAACACTAATGTACAAACAATACATATTGACTCATCCATTGAACATAAATCGTACAACGATCCATTTGATCATTGTTGGACATCAAAATGTACAACGAATACCACTTATTTGACTCATCCTGTTGGGCATTCGAATGTACAACGATCAAACATATAGATCATCCGTTGAACATCTAGTGTAACGAGCACATATCGACTCATCCATTGGACATCGAATGAAACGATACCATATCGACTTATCCGTTTTTGAATCTAATGTTACAATGTACCATATTGACTCATCCGTTGAACATCTAATGTACAACGATATCATATTATCATCCGTTGAACTGAATGTACAATGATACCATTATTGACTCATCCGTTGGAATCGAATAACGATAAATATCAAGTATCGTTGGAATTAATGTACAACGATAACAGATTGACTCATTGTTGGAATCTATTGTACACGATACCTATTGACTCATTCCGTTGAACCATCGATCTGTGTAACGATAAAATATCGACCTCATCCGTTGAACAATCGAATGTGTAACGATAACATATGACTAATCCAATTGGACATCGGAAGTACTAATGATAACATATGGCTCATCATGTTCGGACATCTATTGTACAACGATAACATTATCGATCATCACGTTGGACATCTTATGTACAATCGATACCATATTGGTCTATCGATTGAACATCTAATATTAAACGATATCATATTTTCATTTGTTGAACATGATGTTTGTAACGATAACATATTAGATCAGCCGTTGAACATCTAATGATAAACGATAACATGTCGACCATTGTTGGACATCTAATGTATTATGATAAACTTATTGACTATCGTTGGACATCAAATTACAAGATAAAACATAATTGACTCATCGTTTTGGGACATCTAATAGACCGGGATCCCTGTTGGCATACGACCTTGCTATTTGCCTGGTTTTGTTTATTTTAGGCAGCCCGGGCATGGTTCTTGGGGTCATTCCAAAACATAATCTTCGCATCCCAATTGACCTCGAAAGTATGCGAGGGACGTGATTATTTGATGCGCTCCAGGTCGTAAGTCCCGTCCGAGTCAGGAATCCAATGCTTTTCCTTAAGAGTAGCCTTCTTGCCATTGTAGATCTTTTGTAGATGCTGCTGAATGGCCGCATAGATAAGTGGCCAGCGATCGAATTCCATGTGGGGACGCATGTCAATCTGGGTCTGCAATCAAATACAACAAAGATAGAGTTAGAGATATAATTTATATATTTATCTAAATTTGTTTATTTATTTATATGATATAAATAAATAAATGAAATTTTGATAAATATACACAATTAAATAAATAAACACGATAATGAAATAAACATAAAAGGATAATGAAATAACTTACCCCAATCCTTGCCATCACCCCCTCCTTATCCTCTGGCGGCACTTGGCGCCAGGAAGGATGGTGCAACGGTAACTCCCGAATGAGCTCCCCAAGGTAGTTGGCCCAATGAGCCGCATGCTCACCGAGAGGCATCAGGGTCTCTCTGTCGCCAAACTCAAACCGGATCGGGACGGGGCCACTTTTATCCGTGATGGCCTTTAACCCTAGGTTCTGGGTCTCCTGGCGGGTATGTTGCCTGCCCGCTCTCTTGCCACCCAAATTAGGTTTTCGGGTGCCTTTACCTGCAAATTCAAGTGAGTGATAAAGTCACATAAAATTCAAGGCAAGCAAATTCAATGTATCAAGTTTATGCTTGTATTACAATAATCCAGAAATTCTTACCTCGGTTGCCCAAGCAACCCCCACAACCGGTGGGTATCTGGTGTGGAGGGGGACGATCATCACCGCCACCGTCACCGCCATGACCCCGTGCAACATCTGCTAACATCTGTACAAGTAGCATTAGGATAACATATAGAAATTCATGACAAAACATTCAAAAAGCTGTCCCAAACAGGGGACTTTCTGAAATTAATTTCTAATAAATTAATTTCGGATGGGTTTTCTATAGGATGATTAAATTCAGACGGGGATTTTCTGAAATTAATCACTAAAATCCTAAAACATTCCTAAACGGTTCAATAAACGAGCACATTTCAAGGTAATAACACAATGTAACCAAACGACTTATATCAAGAAAGTTTTATCATTAACAACTTATTATAATTATCAAACTTTCATTAACCAAACGGCTTATATCTAATATTTCACTTCCAACAACAATAATAACCACTATATCCGTATAAACACGAAACATACATAATTTCAACGCAATTTACCTAATAATAACTATAATCTAACAAAATTTAAACAATAAACATTCCCCAGCGACATGTCCCCCGGGATACCAAAAGGAGAAAAAAAATTATAGCATACCTTCGGCTCGTCGTCGGCTCGATTGTGGACTCGGCTCGGCTCGGCTGTGGACTCCGACCCGCTACACTCTTAACTGCCAAAAAAATTAACATAATTAAACATTAATTCGTTGCAAAAAATTGCAATTAAAACTTGATTATCACCACCAATCACTTTAATTCGTTACAAAAATTAAACACCACTTCCTATTAGAATTATCATTTTGAGGGTAAAGGAAAGAATTATGTTTAGAGGAGAAGGGGGGTTCGTGTGCTCGTGTGTGAGTGTGAGTGGCAGTGGGTTATATGGTGGTGGATTTAGTGGTGACTGGTGGTGATGGGGAGCGGTGGTGGTGGCAGTGGGTTATGTGGTGGTGCTGTTAAAATTGCCAAAAGTGGTTTTTTTTATATTTTACGTTTTGTGTAACTCGCTGTAAACACAGATCTGGTTTTGATGCCAGATAAATCCCGGGTGACATTCTCGGGCGACATGTTGCCCGGGAAACCCTCAACTTTGTCGTTTAGCGCAAAATGGCGCCATAACGAAAATTTTGGAGGGCCTTTTTAGCGAATACTAAAAATATACAGTCTTATAAATATATTAAAAACTGTATATTTTTTTTACAAAACCCTTTCCCGGGCGACATGTCGCTCGGGATAGGTTTTATTTAAAAAAATATACAGTCTTATAAATATATTAAAAACTGTATATTTTTTTTGTATAACCCTTTCCCGGGCGACATGTCGCCAGGGAAAGTTCTCTGATTAAAATTATTTGTACAACTTTTAATAATTAATATTATTTATAATTATTTTCATTAAATGAATAATTATTATTTTAGAAAATATATAATTATTATTTTTTTAAATAAATAATTATCATTTATAATTATTTTTATAAAATATATAATTATTATTTATAATTATTTTTATAAAATATATAAATAATATTTATATTTATTTATTATAATTAATTTTTTTTAAGTATGCGCGTATCTCACACGCGCATGCCTCAACAACACTGATCGAACACTGAAAATTTTCATCGGCTCAATTGTTAGTCTTTTTGGAGCACAAATAAAAACACTGCTTAGTTTTTGATCGTAAGCTACTACATTCTGGTAAATATTCATCCTTGTTATCATTACACATTAGATGTTCAACGGATGAGTCAATAAGGTATCGTTGTACATTAGATGTCCAACGGATGAGTCGATATGTTATCGTTGTACATTAGATGTCCAACGGATGAGTCGATATGTTATCGTTGTACATTCGATGTCCAACGGATGAGTCGATATGTTATCGTTACACATTCGATGTTCAACGGATGAGTCAATATGGTATCGTTGTACATTCGATGTTCAACGGATGAGTCAATATGATATCGTTGTACATTAGATGTTCAACGGATGAGTCAATATGGTATCGTTACACATTAGATGTTCAATGGATGAGTCAATATGGTATCGTTACACATTAGATGTTCAACGGATGAGTCCATATGTTATCGTTTTACATTAGATGTTCAACGGATGAGTCAATATGGTATCGTTACACATTAGATGTTCAACGGATGAGTCAATATGGTATCGTTACACATTAGATGTCCAACGGATGAGTCGATATGTTATCGTTTTACATTAGATGTCCAACGGATGAGTCGATATGTTATCGTTGTACATTCGATGTCCAACGGATGAGTCGATATGTTATCGTTACACATTCGATGTTCAACGGATGAGTCAATATGGTATCGTTGTACATTCGATGTTCAACGGATGAGTCAATATGGTATCGTTGTACATTAGATGTTCAACGGATGAGTCAATATGGTATCGTTGTACATTAGATGTCCAACGGATGAGTCGATATGTTATCATTGTACATTAGATGTCCAACGGATGAGTCAATATGTTATCGTTGTACATTAGATGTCCAACTGATGAGTCGATATGTTATCATTGTACATTAGATGTCCAATTGATGAGTTGATATGTTATCGTTGTATATTCGATGTCTAACAAATGAGTCAATATGGTATCGTTGTACATTCGATGTTCAATGGATGAGTCAATATGGTATCGTTGTACATTAGATGTTCAACGGATGAGTCGATATGGTATCGTTGTACATTAGATGTCCAATGGATGAGTCGATATGTTATCGTTGTACATTAGATGTCCAACGGATGAGTCGATATGTTATCGTTGTACATTAGATGTCCAACGGATGAGTCGATATGTTATCATTGTACATTCGATGTCCAACGGATGAGTCGATATGTTATCGTTACACATTCGATGTTCAACGGATGAGTCGATATGTTATCGTTACACATTCGATGTTCAACGGATGAGTCAATATGGTATCGTTGTACATTAGATGTCCAACGGATGAGTCTATATGTTATCGTTGTACATTAGATGTCCAACGAATGACTCGATGTGTTATCGTTGTACATTCGATGTCTAACGGATGAGTCAATATGGTATCGTTGTACATTCGATGTTCAACGGATGAGTCAATATGGTATCGTGGTACATTATATGTTCAACAGATGAGTCAATATGGTATCTTTGTACATTAAATGTCCAACATATGAGTCAGTATGGTATCGTTACACATTAGATGTTCAATGGATGAGTCCATATGTTATCGTTGTACATTAGATGTCCAACGGATGAGTCGATATGTTATCGTTGTACATTTGATGTCTAACGGATGAGTCAATATGTTATCGTTGTACATTAGATGTCCAACGGATGAGTCGATATGTTATCGTTACACATTAGATGTTCAACGGATGAGTCGATATGTTATCATTACACATTCGATGTTCAACGGATGAGTCAATATGGTATCGTTACATATTAGATGTTCAACGGATGAGTCAATATGGTATCGTTGTACATTAGATGTCCAACGGATGAGTCGATATGTTATCGTTGTACATTTGATGTCTAACGGATGAGTCAATATGTTATCGTTACACATTCGATGTTCAACTATAAATAAAAAAAAAAACAAAAACATAAAAAAAACGGATGAGTCAATATGGTATCGTTACATATTAGATGTTCAACGGATGAGTCAATATGGTATCGTTGTACATTAGATGTCTAATGGATGAGTCGATATGTTATCATTGTACATTCGATGTCCAACGGATGAGTCGATATGTTATCGTTACACATTCGATGTTCAACGGATGAGTCGATATGTTATCGTTACACATTCGATGTTCAACGGATGAGTCAATATGGTATCGTTGTACATTAGATGTCCAACGGATGAGTCGATATGTTATCGTTGTACATTAGATGTCCAACGAATGACTCGATATGTTATCGTTGTACATTCGATGTCCAACGGATGAGTCAATATGGTATCGTTGTACATTCGATGTTCAACGGATGAGTCAATATGGTATCGTGGTACATTAGATGTTCAACGGATGAGTCAATATGGTATCGTTGTACATTAAATGTCTAATGGATGAGTTGATATGTTATCGTTGTACATTCGATGTCCAATGGATGAGTCGATATGTTATCGTTACACATTAGATGTTCAACGGATGAGTCGATATGTTGTCCTTGTACATTTGATGTCCAGCGGATGAGTCAATATGGTATCGTTGTACATTTGATGTCCAACGGATGAGTCAATATGGTATCGTTGTACATTTGATGTTCAACGGATGAGTCAATATGGTATCGTTGTACATTAGATGTCCAAGGGATGAGTCAATATGTTATCGTTGTACATTAGATGTCCAACGGATGAGTCGATATGTTATTGTTGTACATTAGATGTCCAACGGATGATTCGATATGTTATCGTTGTACATTAGATGTCCAACGGATGAGTCAATATGTTATCGTTGTACATTCGATGTCCAACGGATGAGTCAATATGGTATCGTTGTACATTTGATGTTCAACGGATGAGTCGATATGGTATTATTGTACATTAGATGTTCAACGGATGAGTCGATATGTTATCGTTGTACATTAGATGTCCAACGGATGAGTCGATATGTTATCGTTGTACATTAGATGTCCAACGGATGAGTCGATATGTTATTGTTACACATTAGATGTCCAACGGATGAGTCAATATGTTATCGTTACACATTAGATGTTCAACGGATGAGTCTATATGTTATACGTTAAGCTTAGATGTTCAACGGATGAGTCGATATGTTATCGTTACACATTAGATGTTCAACGGATGAGTCAATATGGTATCGTTACACATTAGATGTTCAACGGATGAGTCAATATGGTATCGTTGTACATTAGATGTCCAACGGATGAGTCGATATGTTATCGTTGTACATTAGATGTCCAACGGATGAGTCGATATGTTATCGTTGTACATTAGATGTCCAACAGATGAGTCGATATGTTATCGTTGTACATTAGATGTCCAACGGATAAGTCGATATGTTATCGTTGTACATTAGATGTCCAACGGATGAGTCGATATGTTATCGTTGTACATTCGATGTCCAACGGATGAGTCGATATGTTATCGTTACACATTCGCTATTCAACGGATGAGTCGATATGTTATCGTTACACATTCGATGTTCAACGGATGAGTCAATATGGTATCGTTACACATTAGATGTTCAACGGATGAGTCGATATGGTATCGTTGTACATTAGATGTCCAACGCATGAGTCGATATGTTATTGTTGTACATTAGATGTCCAACGGATGAGTCGATATGTTATCGTTGTACATTAGATGTCTAACTGATGAGTCGATATGTTATTGTTACACATTAGATGTTTAACGGATGAGTCGATATTGTATCGTTACACATTCGATGTTCAACGGATGAGTCAATATGGTATCGTTACACATTAGATGTTCAACGGATGAGTCAATATGGTATCGTTCAACTATAGAAGGGTATATCATGTTCAACTATAAAAGGGTAGTGCATATCCTGACCGAACCGAGAAAACTGAGTGTTTTTTTATATGGTTATTATTTAAAACCACACAACGAACCCAGAAAACGAAATGTTTTTATATAGTTTTCATATACTTATACGTTTAACGCATATTTTAAAACCACACAAGAAACCGAAATCGTTTTTTTAGTATTTATATATTTTGAATAATAATTTTATATTTTATAAGTATTTTTATAAATTATTATTTATAAAATATATAATTATAAAATATATTTTATAAATAATAATGATTTAAAAACAGAATTAAATTTTTTAACAATATAAATAATCCCGGGCGACATGTCGCCCGGGAAACATGAGCGGGAAAAATTGGAGCCAAGAGGTTCGCTAATTTTTTTGTTAAATTTTCATTAAAAGTTTCCCGGGCGACATGTCGCCCGGGATACTCTAACGTACTTTAATTAACACTAATCACTACTCTTAACCATTCACGTAAATTAACTTTTTTTTAATAAAATCTTTCCCGGGCGACATGTCTCCCGTAAAAGTGAGCGGGAAAAATTACCGCCAAGATTTTTGTTGATTTTTTTGGTCAAATTTTAACCATACTTTCCCGGGCGACATGTCGCCCGGGAAACTCTCCTCCAAACTTTGACTAAAAAGTCTATGAGAATTGGTGCCACGTTGGACGGACTTTTGTCGTTTAGTGGGGTTTCCCGGGCGACAAATGTCGCCCGGGAAACAATCGTCGCCTGTTCTACTTTTTCTTGTAGTGATGATACATCAATATATTACAGAAAATGCTTGGATACTCTTAGGTTAAAAGGCATATCCCACGAATTAAGCCTTGCATTTGCAGTGGTACAAGCCCCAACAAGCATTCTATGTACTCGATCAAAGATCTACATATCATCTATTCATAAAGAATGCGCGCAATTGCAATAATGATTAACATAAAACATATTACGTAGAAATTGGGAAAAAATGTTTTTAATAATTCACATAACAAGTGCCCAATCCATGATTATCTTATCTTCTGACTTTTAGTTTCTGAATTCTGAACCTTGAGAAATTGTAACAGCAACGTATATATTTCTACATTGATGGTGATAGCGAAGAGGTAGTGTAGCGTTCCATGGAATCCCAAACTCAATCCATGGGTGCGGGTAACTGTGTGGAAATTAAGTGGTGGATTAAAACTCTGAGAAAACATCCAAGTAATTAAGTCACAGGTGGTGCATGTTTTCTTTTTTAAAGGTGTTAATTTAGAAGGCCAAACAGGATGACGATCGCATATAATATATAGGCCCAAGCCCGTTTGTGGGTTTAAGGTATTAGGGTTTTACCACTATAAATAGTGGTCAATAATAAATCATAACTCAAAGGGTTTTCTATCATTCTACATATATATGTGTGTGATATTCTTTATAACCAAATAATTAGATAAACACGATGAAGAAAAATGGTAACTCTCGAACAAGTTTGTTAATTCAACAAGAAATTATCACCACTTGCCGCCATCGACAACTCATTGACCCGATGGTTCTTATCATCCTCATACTCCCTATGCTTGTTCTTCTATTCCTATTTTTCCTATCACATGTTCCAGAAATTATCAAACCAGCTTCCTTTAAATCTACTTTGAGTTGCTTTAATCTTTTCCTTGTACTCCTTGTCATTCTTTTTCGCACTTTTGATCCTAAGGTCGACGGCCCCTCTACCAATAAGGTGGTCGGAAATGATCAGAATCTTGACGTTGAAGGTGTTAACGACAAGAGTCATTTTTATGATTCAAGTAATATTATTTTTTATTTGCACATTTATAATTTTATAACAAGTGTAGTTATACTAATGCATTTATCCTGTCATATTGTGCAGTAATTGGCTTCAAGAGGATGAGAGATTGATGCTTTTCTGAAATAGTGATATCACGCACACCTATACCACCGATGCCATGGATACATGTGAATTCATGCAAACTTGATCCGCAAGTAAGTGATGCTACGGCTAAAATAACATCATCGGATGATCTCATATATCAAAGAAGAGGAAGCAATATCGTACCAAAAGTAATAGAATATACGTCATGCCACGACTATTCCACAGCTCTACCTCTGCCTAGAGCCTCCAATCTCTAGCCCAACACCGGCTCCGGATCAAGACAAAAGTCCTATCTTCCAAATTATGTTTTTACAAAACAAGAAAAGCTACACATATACCTTTCGTTACTACAATAATGCCACCGCCGCTAACCACCACCATCAACACACGGTCATTATTCCTAACTTTTTTCACGTCGAGAAATAAAATAAAAAATAATCTTTCATCAAAAAACGTCAAAACTACCAATAACTGACCACCAACATGACCACCAACGCAACCAAACCTCAACGCAACGCTATGACCCACCATGTTCTATTGTAGCAGCTCAGAGATCTCGAGTTTACCACCACCACTACACTCTTAATATGCCTGAAATGAAAGAGAATATTATGGCGATTTTGTTAGGCTTGGGAGCTACAATAGTAATACTTCTAGTTCACCGGACCTTCAACCAATGGGTCAACTGCCAACTTTTATAAAAGGTGAGATTATTAATTGTCATCATATCAAACCATGAAGAAGTCATTAATAACTTTTTAAACAAATGTTAGTTTTACTAACTCATGTCTTTATTGTTATATTTACATTAGATTGGATGAACATGACCGAATAAGCAATGGACGCGTCAGAAATAGTGATGATCAACCACACCTACACCTCCACCGTGCCATGGATAAATGTGAATTATAAAAAACCTAATCCTCAGTAATGTAATTGAATAAATGAAAAGTCTTCATCAATGATTCAAATCTAAGACAAAAAGAGGAAGAGAAAGTCAGAAGACTGAGATTAAGAAAAAAAGCATCGTGTCACATCCTCTATACGAGCTATTCGTCAAGCTCGAGGTTGCTCCACTCCAGTTCCACTGCTCTGGCTCAAGCTCAGCACCCGGCACTGGCATCAACACCACCTACCTGCGTCTATCTTCCAGAACTAATGTTAAGAAACAAAACAAAGATAAACAAACTCACCTGATATCTGGCAGCAGCCAACAACGCCAACCGCCACCATCGATTCATTTCTTATAAGATATTAGACCCGGGAACAAAAACAAAAATCTCTCTTCCATCAAAAACCATCACCACACACCAACATATCACGACCACCAACCAACACAGACCCCACCGCAACCAAAACCACAAACCTCAATACAATTACCATCAGAAGTTCATGAGCAGTAGCTCACAGTCAACATATATCACCAGCAACCACCACCAACGGCCACCTTTCGACATCCTAAGAATAAATATAAAATTATATGACAGTATTTTTGTAAGGCTTAGGAGAGCTTCAATAGTAATACTTCTAGTTCACTAGATCATCAAAACCAAATGGGTCAAACCAGTCAACATCTACGGACATCGGAGATAGTTATAGGTCCACCCTGATGTCAACGCATAGCTGGATTTTCATTTCTAAAGGGAATAAGAATATAAGGAAAATTAACAAAGAAATAGAGCTTAGAATAACGGGGCCCAAGTTTAGTCAATACGCCTAACATAAACAAGTATAAGATGAGATACTATATTCCATTTTTTTACTAGGCTTTATTAGATAAAGATTGAATTGAATTATACAAGCTTGTACATGCATGTTTGGGTGTGGTGGTTGGAACGGTCACGCATATCACGATTACCATTGTACATCTTGTCACTGCTAGACTTCTCAAGTTACTTGAATTGTAAAACATTATTTTGTTTTAACCTACATTTTGTGTGTGAATTGCAATTTGGTCTTGTAATTTGAGAGATTATACATATGTTATTTTTTACTTTTATAGTATCTTATAAAAATTCTCAAAATTAAAAGGACATTAAACAACTTCATTAAAATATCGCATCACCTTTAAAAAAAAATATAATCAATATTTATAATTAGTTTTTTTCAGTATGCGCGTATCTCACACGCGCATGCCTCAACAACACTGATCGAACACGGAAAATTTTCATCAGCTCAATTGTCAGTGTTTTTGGACTAGATGTTCAATGGATGAGTCAATATGGTATCATTACACATTAGATGTCCAATGGATGAGTCGATATGTTATCGTTGTACATTAGATGTCCAACGGATGAGTCAATACGGTATCGTTGTACATTTGATGTTCAACGGATGAGTCAATATGGTATCGTAGTACATTAGATGTTTAACGGATGAGTCAATATGGTATCGTTGTACATTAGATGTCCAACGGATGAGTCAATATGTTATCGTTGTACATTCGATGTCCAACGGATGAGTCGATATGTTATCGTTGTACATTAGATGTTCAACGGATGAGTCGATATGGTATCGTTGTACATTAGATGTTCAACGGATGAGTCAATATGGTATCGTTGTACATTAGATGGTTAAACAATGATCCATATTTAGCGTTTACATTAGATGTCCAACGGATGAGTCGATATGTTATCAGTTGTACATTTGATGGGGAGGTTCCCCCCCCCCCAACGATAGTCAATATGTTATCATTATACATTAGATGTCCAATGGATGAGTCGATATGTTATCTTACAGCATTAGATGTTCAACGGATGGAGTTCATATTTATGCGTACACATTAGATGTTCAACGGATGAGTCAATATGGTATCGTTACACATTAGATGTTCAACGGATGAGTCAATATGGTATCGTTGTACATTAGATGTCCAACGGATGAGTTGATATGTTATCATTGTACATTAGATGTCCAACGGATGAGCCGATATGTTATCATTATACATTAGATGTCCAACGGATGAGTCGATATGTTATCGTTACACATTAGATGTTCAACGAATGAGTTGATATGTTATCTTTACACATTCGATGTTCAACGGATGTGTCCTATGGATCATTACATATTAGATGTTCAATGATGAGGTAAATATGGTATCATTGTACATAGATGTCCCAACGAGATCAATATTTATCGTTGTACATAGATGTCCCAACATGAGTCGATATGTTATCATTGTACATTCGATGTCCAACGGATGAGTCGATATGTTATCGTTACACATTCGATGTTCAACGGATGAGTTGATATGTTATTGTTACACATTCGATGTTCAACGGATATCAATATAATATCGTTTGTACTTTTAGAATTTTAACAGATAGTAATTTGGTATCGTTGTACATTAGATGTCCAACGGATGAGTCGATATGTTATTGTTGTACATTCGATGTCCAATGGATGAGTCGATATGTTATCGTTACACATTAGATGTTCAACGAATGAGTCGATATGTTATCGTTGTACATTCGATGCCCAACGGATGAGTCAATATGGTATCGTTGTACATTTAATGTCTAACGGATGAGACAATATGGTATCGTTGTACATTTAATGTTGCAACGATGAGTCAATATGGTTATCGATTTACATTAATATTACACCGGATAGATCAATATGGTATCGGTGTACATTAGAGGTCCAACAGATGATCGATAAATTATCGTTGTACATTAATGTCCCAACGATGAGACGATAATGTTTTATCGTTTGTACTTTCAATGTCAACGGATGATTCAATATGTTGCGTTAACATACTATTCAACGGATGAGTCAATAGGTATGGTTGTTACATTCATTTGAACGATGTAGATCAATATGGTATCGTTTGTACATTAGTTTCACGGATGAGTCCAATATGGTACTCGTAACACACTAAGAATGTTCAATGGATGAGTCCAATAGGGTATCAATTTACATTAGCTGTCGCAACGGATGAGTCGATATGTTTTTAGTAACATTAGAGTCTAACGGGATGAGATCGATATGTTATCGGTATGTACATTCGATGTCCAACGGATGATTCAATATGTAATCGTTACACATTCGAGTTCAACGGAGGAGTTCAATATGTATATTGTACATTCGATGTTTTAACATAAGAGATAATATGGTATCATTGTACATTAGATGTTCAACGGATGAGTCAATATGGTATCGTTACATACTAGATGTTCAACGGATGAGTCAATATGGTATCGTTACTCATTAGATGTCCAACGGATTAGTCAATATGTTATCGTTGTACATTAGATGTCCAACGGATGAGTCAATATGGTATCGTTGTACATTTGATGTTCAACGGATGAGTCAATATGGTATCGTAGTACATTAGATGTTCAACGGATGAGTCAATATGGTATCGTTATACATTAGATGTCCAACGGATGAGTCGATATGTTATCATTGTACATTCGATGTCTAACGGATGAGTCGATAGGTTATCGTTACACATTAGATGTTCAACGGATGAGTCGATATGTTATCATTGTACATTAGATGTCTAACGGATGAGTCAATATGGTATTGTTACATATTAGATGTTCAACAGATGAGTCCATATGTTATCGTTGTACATTAGATGTCCAACGGATGAGTCGATATGTTACATATTACATTTTGATGTCCAACGGATATCAAAGATTTACATATACATTAGATGTCCAATGGATGAGTTGATATGTTAACTTACACATTAGATTTCAACGAATGATCGATATTTTAAAATCGATACCATTTCGATGTTCAACCCGATGAGTCACTAGGGGATCGTTACAGATTAGAGTTCAATGGATGAGTCCAATATGGTATCATGTACATTAGATGTCCAACGGTTGAGTTCGATATGTTATATGTTGTACATTAGATGTCCAACAATGAGTCGATATTTACATTGTACATTGATGTCCACCGATGAGTCGTTATGTTATCGTAACTCATTCGAATGTTCAACGGATGAGTCGATATGTAGACTGTTACACATTCGATGTCGATAAAAACATGAGTCAATATAATATCGTGTACATTAGATGTTTCCAACGGAGAGTAAGATATGGTATCTTGTACCTTAATGTCCAACGATGAGTCATATGTTATTGTTGTACATTCGATGTCCAATGGAAAAGTCGATATGTTATCGTTTACACATTAATGTTTCAACAATGAGTCCGTAAATGTTAATCGTTGTACAAGTGATGCCCAAACGATGAGTTCAATATGGTATCGTTGTACATGTGCGAGGTCCAACAGATAGTCAATAATGGTATCGTTGTACTTAGATGTTTCAACGGATAGTCAATATGGTATCGTTTACTTATGATGTTCAACGAATGAGTCAATATGGTATCGTTGTACATTAGAGTTCCAACGGATGAAGTCCGATATATATCTTTGTACTATTAGATTCCAACGGATGAGTCGATATGTATCGGTTGTACATTCGACGTCCAACAGTTGTCAAATGATATCGTTACACAGTCGATGTTCAACGGGATGAGTCCAAATAGGTATCGTTGTACATTCGATGTTCAACGGATAAGTCAATATGGTATCGTTGTACATTAGATGTTCAACGGATGAGTCAATATGTAAATCGTTACACACTAGATGTTCAATGGATGAGTCAATATTGGTATCGTACACATTAGATTCCAATGGATGAGTCGATATGTTATCGTTGTACTTTAGTTGTCCAAACGATGCGTTCCAATAAGTATGTTGTACAATTGATTGTTCACTGATGATCAATATGTATCTCGTAGTACATTAAGTTTAACGATACAATATGGTATCGTTGTACATTAGATATCCAACAGATGAGTCAATATGTTATTGTTGTACATTCGATGTCCAACGGATGAGTCGATATGTTATCATTACACATTAGATGTTCAACGTATGAGTCGATATGTTATCGTTTCACATTAGATGTCTAACGGATGAGTCAATATGGTATCGTTACATATTAGATGTTCAACGGATGAGTCCATATGTTATCGTTGTACATTAATTCCATCGGATTAGTCGAAATTTATCATTGTACATTTGATGTCCAACGGATGATCAATATTGTTATATAATACATTAGATGTCCAACGATGATCCGATGTTATCGTTACACATTAGATGTTCAACGGATGAGTCGATATGTTATCGTTACACATTTGATGTTCAACGGATGAGGCAATATGGTATCGTTACATATTAGATGTTCAACGGATGAGTCAATATGGTATCGTTGTACATTAGATGTCCAACGGATGAGTTGATATGTTATCATTGTACATTAGATGTCCAACGGATGAGCCGATATGTTATCATTGTACATTAGATATCCAACGGATGAGTCGATATGTTATCGTTACACATTAGATGTTCAACGAATAAGTGAAATGTTACGTTACCCATTCGATGTTTCAACGATGATCCAATATGGTATCGTTACATATTAATGTTCAAGTGGTATGAGTCAATATGGTATCCATTGGACATTAGATGATCGCAACGGATGAGTCATAGTATCGAGTACCTTAGAGTCTCAACGGATGAGTCGATATGTTATCGGTACACATTAGATGTTCAACGGATGAGTCAATATGGTATCGTTACACATTAGATGTTCAACGGATGACTCGATATGGTATCGTTACACATTAGATGTTCAACGGATGAGTCAATATGGTATCGTAGTACATTAGATGTTCAACGGATGAGTAAATATGGTATCGTTGTACATTAGATGTCCAACGGATGAGTCGATATGTTATCGTTGTACATTCGTTGTCCAACGGATGAGTCGATATGTTATCGTTACACATTAGATGTTCAACGGATGAGTCGATATGTTATCGTTGTACATTAGATGTCCAACGGATGAGTCAATATGGTATCGTTGTACATTTGATGTCCAACGGATGAGTCAATATGGTATCGTTGTACATTTAATGTTCAACGGATGAGTCAATATGGTATCGTTGTACATTAGATGTTCAACGGATGAGTCAATATGGTATCGTTGTACATTAGATGTACAACGGATGAGTCGATATGTTATCGTTGTACATTCGATGTCCAACGGATGAGTCAATATGTTATCGTTACACATTCGATGTTCAACGGATGAGTCAATATGTTATCGTTACACATTCGATGTTCAACGGATGAGTCAATATGGTATCGTTGTACATTCGATGTTTAACGGATGAGTCAATATGGTATCGTTGTACATTCGATGTTCAACGGATGAGTCAATATGGTATCGTTGTACATTAGATGTCCAACGGATGAGTCGATGTGTTATTGTTGTACATTAGATGTCCAACGGATGAGTCGATATGGTATCGTTGTACATTCGATGTTCAACGGACGAGTCAATATGGTATCGTTGTACATTAGATGTTCAACGGATGAGTCGATATGTTATCGTTTAAGCATTCGATTTCCAAGCGATAGTCAATATGGTATCGGTGTACATTAGATGTCCAACGGATGAATCAATATGTTATGGTTGTACATTCGATGTCTAACGGATGAGTCGATATGTAGCGTGTTGTACATTCGATGTCCAATGGATGAGTCGATATGTTATCGTTACACATTGATGTACTACGATGAGTCAATATGTTAAGGTGTACATTCATGTTCAACGGATGAGTCAATATGGTAATCGTTGTAATTCGATGTTCAACGATGAAGTCAATAGGTATCGTTGTATATTCATGTCCAACGGATGAGATCATGTGTTATTATGGACATTCGATGTCTAATGGATGAATCGAATATGTTATCGTTGTACATTCGATGTACAAACGGACGGTCAATATGGTATCTTGTACATTAGATATTTAACGGATGATCCGATATGTTATCGTTACACTTCCGATGTTCAACGGAAAGAGAAACGGGGAAACAGGGACGATCCATATGTATCGTTTACATTAGATGTTCAACGGCTGATCGATAGTTTATCGTTACCAATCAATGGTCAACGATGAGTCAATAAGGTATTCGTTGTACATTAATGTCCAACGGATGAGTCGATGTGTTATATTGTAAATTCGATGTCTATTGGATGAATCAATATGTTACGTTTGTACATACATGTCTCAACGGACGAGTCCATATGGTTATCGTTGTAACATTAGATGTTCAACGGATTGAGTCCGATATGTTATAGTTACACATCGATGTTCAACGGACGAGTCCAAATGGTATCGTTGTACATTTAGATGTTTTAAACGGATGATCGATATGTTCCGTTTACACATTCGATAGTTCAACGGATGAGTCAATAGTATCGTTGTACATTTAGATGTCCAACGATGAATCATGTGTTATTGTTGTACATTCGATGTCTAATGGATGAATCGATATGTTATCGTTGTACATTTTTTAAAAAAATATACAGTCTTATAAATATATTAAAAATTGTATATTTTTTTTGCAAAACCCTTTCCCGGGCGACATGTCGCCCGGGAAAGTTTTTCATTAAAATTATTTTTACAGCTTTTAATAATTAATATTATTTATAATTATTTTCATAAAATGAATAATTATTATTTTAGAAAATATATAATTATTTTTTTTATAAAATAAATAATTATTATTTATAATTATTTTTATAAAATATATAATTAATATTTATAATTATTTATTATAATTAATTTTTTTTAAGTATGCGCGTATCTCACACGCGCATGCCTCAACAACACTGATCGAACACCGAAAATTTTCATCGGCTCAATTGTCAGTGTTTTTGGAGCACAAACAAAAACACTGCTCAGTTTTTGATCGTAAGCTACTACATTCTGGTAAATATTTCATCCTTGTTATCGTTACACATTAGATGTTCAACGGATGAGTCAATATGGTATCGTTGTACATTAGATGTCCAACGGATGAGTCGATATGTTATCGTTGTACATTCGATGTCCAACGGATGAGTCGATATGTTATCGTTACACATTCGATGTTCAACGGATGAGTCAATATGGTATCGTTGTACATTCGATGTCCAACGGATGAGTCGATATGTTATCGTTACACATTAGATGTTCAACGGATGAGTCAATATGGTATCGTTACACATTAGATGTTCAACGGATGAGTCAATATGGTATCGTTACACATTAGATGTTCAACGGATGAGTCAATATGGTATCGTTGTACATTAGATGTTCAACGGATGAGTCGATATGGTATCGTTGTACATTAGATGTTCAACGGATGAGTCAATATGGTATCGTTGTACATTCGATGTTCAACGGATGAGTCAATATGGTATCGTTGTACATTAGATGTTCAACGGATGAGTCAATATGGTATCGTTACACATTAGATGTTCAACGGATGAGTCAATATGGTATCGTTGTACATTAGATGTCCAACGGATGAGTCGATATGTTATCGTTGTACATTAGATGTCCAACGGATGAGTCGATATGTTATCGTTACACATTAGATGTTCAACGGATGAGTCAATATGGTATCGTTGTACATTCGATGTCCAACGGATGAGTCGATATGTTATCGTTACACATTAGATGTTCAACGGATGAGTCAATATGGTATCGTTACACATTAGATGTTCAACGGATGAGTCAATATGGTATCGTTACACATTAGATGTTCAACGGATGAGTCAATATGGTATCGTTGTACATTAGATGTCCAACGGATGAGTCAATATGGTATCGTTGTACATTAGATGTTCAACGGATGAGTCAATATGGTATCGTTGTACATTAGATGTCCAACGAATGAGTCAATATGTTATCGTTGTACATTAGATGTCCAACGGATGAGTCAATATGTTATCGTTGTACATTCGATGTCTAACGGATGAGTCAATATGTTATCGTTACACATTCGATGTTCAACGGAAGAGTCAATATGGTATCGTTGTACATTTGATGTTTAACAGATGAATCAATATGGTATCGTTGTACATTAGATGTTCAACGGATGAGTCAATATGGTTATCGTTGTACATAGGATAGTTCGACGGATGAGTCGATATGTTATCATTGTACATTCGATGTCCAGACGATAGTAGGTATGTTTATCGTTACACATTCGATGTTCAATGATGAAGTCGATATGTTATCGTTACACATTCGATTTTTTTAACGGATGAGTCAATATGGCCATCGTTACACATTAGATGTTAAACGGATGAGTCTGATATGTATCGTTGTAATTAGATGTCCCACGGATGAGACGATTGTTATCGATGTACATTAGATGTCCAACGATGAGTCCCGATATGTTATCGGTTTAACTCATTCAATGTTAAACAGAGAGTCGATATGGTTATCTTGGGCACATTCGTGTCAACGGATGAGTCATATGTTAATCGTTACATATTCGATTACAAACGGATTAGACGGTATGTTTATCGTTGTACATTAGATGTCTAACGTATGAGTCGATATCGTATCGTTTTACATTCTATGTCCCAACGATGATTGAAATGTTATCGTTACACTTCGATGTTCAACGATGAGTCGAATGTTATCGCTACACATTGCGATGTTTCAAACGGATGATTCAATATTGGTATCGTTACACATAGAAGTTCAACGGATTAGTCAATATGGTATCGTTACACATTAGATTTCAACGGATGAGTCTATATGGTATCGTTGTACATTAGATGACCAACGATAGTTCGATATGTTATCAGTGTATCAATTAGATGTCCCAACGGATGACAAATATGTTTCGTTATGTACATTCGTATGTCAAACTATAAAGTCGATATTGTTATGCGTTACACATTCGATGTTCAACGATAAGGTCGATTTTTATCGTTACAACATTCCAAGTTCAAACGGATGGATTCGGTATGTTATCGTTGTACTTTAGATGTCTAACTGATGAGTCCATAAGCTATCTTGTAACATTCGATATTTTTTTTCCCTTCCCTTCCAACGGATGAGTCGATATGTTATCATTACACATTCGATGTTCAACGGATGAGTCGATATGTTATCGTTACACATTCGATGTTCAACGGATGAGTCAATATGATATCGTTACACATTAGATGTTCAACGGATGAGTCAATATGGTATCGTTACACATTAGATGTTCAACGAATGAGTCAATATGTTATCGTTGTACATTAGATGTCCAACGGATGAGTTGATATGTTATCGTTGTACATTAGATGTTCAACGGATGAGTCGATATGTTATCGTTGTACATTAGATGTTCAACGGATGAGTCGATATGTTATCGTTATACATTAGATGTCCAACGGATGAGTCAATATGTTATCGTTGTACATTAGATGTTTAACGGATGAGTCGATATGTATCCGTTATACATAGATTTCGCAACGTATGCGTCGATATGTAATCGTTGTACATTCTATGTCCCTACAATGATTAATATGGTATCGTTGTACATTAGATGTTCAACGGATGAGTCAATATGGTATCGTTGTACATTAGATGTCCAACGGATGAGTCGATATGTTATCGTTTTACATTAGATGTCCAACGGATGAGTCGATATGTAGCCCTATACTACCGCCAAAAACTCCCGTACTATTTCACGAAGTTTACAATAACATGGGAAAACATGATTTGGAGTAGTTTGTCATTTGGAATGTAATTCATATGCTTTAAGCGTCGGTATGTAAGTCTCGTATGATTATCGTTCTAATATGTTTAAGTGTCTGTTTGTAAGTCGCTTGTGTTACAAAAAGTGTATGTATAATATTTTAAACTAAATGAATATATGTTTTGTGTTACATGACGAATAGAGCATCTTGAGAAATTAACGGAATATCAATTCAACTATAAAAGGGTAGTTCAAATCCTGACCAAACCTGAAAACAGAGTGATTTTATTATATAGTAATTATTAAAACTCACACAACGAACCGAGAAAACAAAAACAAAAAGTGTTTTTTATATAGTTTTTTTATATAGTTATATGTAAACGCATATTTTAAACCACCAAGAACCGAAATCTTTTTTATTATATTAATCTTTTAAAATAATAATATATAATTCTTTAAGTAACTATAAATTAGAATTTATAAAATATATAATTATAAAATATATTTTATAAATAATAATGATTTAAAAACAGAATTAAATTTTTTAACAAAATAAATAATCCCGGGAAACATGAGCGGGAAAAATTGGAGCCAAGAGGTTCGCTAATTTTTTTGTCAAGAGGTTCGCTAATTTTTTTGTTAAATTTTGATTAAAAGGATACTCTAACGTACTTTAATTAACACTAATCACTACTCTTAACCATTCACGTAAATTAACTTTTTTTAATAAAATCTTTCCCGGGCGACATGTCGCCCGGGAAAGTGAGCGGGAAAAATTGCCGCCAAGATTTTTGTTGATTTTTTTGTCAAATTTTAACCATACTTTCCCGGGCGACATGTCGCCCGGGAAACTCTCCTCCAAACTTTGACTAAAAAGTCTATCAGAATTGGTGCCACGTCGGACGGACTTTTGTCGTTTAGTGGGGTTTCCCGGGCGACAAATGTCGCCCGGGAAACAATCGTCGCCTGTTCTACTTTTTCTTGTAGTGACCTCTCCAAACCCACTAACCAAACGGGCCCTTAACTTTCAACATCGAGGAGGTCCCAAAAGCTTTATGGCCTGCCTTGAGTCATATATGTCATCGCAACAACCCTATGAGAATCATAACTTGCTCAAGTTGTGATTTCCAATGAAATGATTCAAAAGCTTTGATTTACCCTTCAGGCCAAATGAGGTTATACATTGTCGTTGTGGAAACTTTTTTACTAGTTGTCATTGGAAACCATCAATCATTTTATTAGATG